>NW_006499912.1:4315640-4328011 GCF_000471905.2 Amborella trichopoda | reverse complement strand
AATAATAATACGTACTAACTAACTACTAGTACGAGTAGTAGTTATTATACTATTATAGTACGTAATTTATTTTTCTATATTTTTATTAGGTGCGCCTCATTAAGATGTACGCACACTCTAAATTTCAGATTATTCCGATTATAAAAAAAATGAAAATTGAAACACTACCAGACAACAGTGACTGTGCGAAGAAGTTTGAATGGTGATGAGGGTCGACGAAATCACTGTTCATTTTCGCCTACAAGCATTTTGTAGTATCTTCTATATATATATATATATATATATAAAATTCATAATCATGATAGTCGAGTTATCGACATATAAAAATTTGTATCCAAAATATATTTGATACATTAAAACCTCATCTTTTGAAAAGAAGACTGAACATTTATCGTCCTCGTAATAAAATATACGGAAATACTTTAATGTAAGGGTAGGATTCAAGTACATCTAGTATGCACCTTGCTATTGGGAATACACCCTCCCGAAGTCCATTCTTGGGGTGGATTTTGGATCCTAAACTCTACAAGTTTATACTCTCAAACATTGTTATCACGAATAAAAGAATGAAATAATAAATATAAAAAAATTAACTCTAAATAATAATCTATCTTGCACCCCTTTTCATGAGTTGTTCATGTTTTAGAGCTCCAGATAATTTCTAGTGTTCCAAATTTATGGATCATTGGTAGAAAAAGGTTTATATGGGGATTTATGATTTCACTGAGGATATAGCCTATAATAGAGTAGAATGACAGATCGAGATTTATGTTGCTGATTCTAAATAGTTAGAAAAAAACTTTGAAGATGTTGATGATGGTAAAAATGGGTATGAAATATGCTTACGTGTTCTAAAACTTTTGAACAATAAGGTGAACAAACGTCCACACATTTATCAAATACTTCTCCAAAATGTACAAAGACACCATGATTGCATGGGCCGGCCGAGGTATAACCATCATTTTGTTTGGGTAAAATGATTATATTATCCAATATTAAAAAAGATGATTATATGAGAAAAGTATATATAAGGTTGTAACATTAAAATGTAGAAGTAAGGTACACCTCAAAAATCCATCATAGAATGTTTTTTTGATGTTGGAAAACCCTCCAATTTATTATCTTGACATCGAGATCTATGAATACGAAAAAAAAAAAAAAGATTTTTAGTATTAAAAATAGTGTATCTTGCAAAAAATTACCTAGACGGTCCATTTTCAAGTGTTTGTAGATCTACATATTTTGAAGCATTTTTTAGTTTAAGATTTTATATTTAAAAATAAAAATAGATTATTAAGTCATCCTAAGAATTTTTATACCAAAATTATATTTACAATAAATTTGAAGTTGCGCAACATTATACAAACCACACCCTTGTATTATCCCTCATGTTCAAGGCCCCAAAATCACTTTTTTAAATCGGAAATATTTATTTTGCAGCTCCCAACCTGGAACATAGAGAGGTAATATCATCATTTTGCTAAGTAACTAGGTCGAGCACAAGGATGGTTTTATCCAAGCCCATGTTCGATTAAAAACCTAGAACTCCTTTTCATCGCAAATCGTTTTTTGGGTTTGTAACCCTGAACAAGTAGAAGCATCTAGGCTATTTAAGTAGGGCAAAATTATTGAAATGCCTTGAGCCATAGAAACCCAAATACCCGATATATTTACACATAAAACTGTGAGCCCAATATTGTCATATTCGTTTCGGAATCTTTTTCGGTTTGTTGAGAAAAACAAAACAATTCAGTGTTTCGGCTAATTTGAGATAAGATTTCAAATTTTTTTAATTTAATATAAATAAATTATATATTTACATATAAATATATATAAAATAAAAAAATAAAACATATTTTTATATGGATATTTCTTTGCTTCAGCCAAATCGGCTCGAAGCTGACATAAGAAGCAGCACCAGGCTTCGCTTCGCTTCGATGTATACTTAAAATTCAAAAATTTCGACCTCTTCGACCGAAACGAAACGAAACGAATCTGACAACAATGTGTGAGCCAATCCATAAGAATGAAGAGCATCTCAACATTATCACTTAACATATAAGAGCCAATCCATTCGAACAGAGAATAGCTAAATTCAAGTCAGCCACACTGTGCTACGACACAGTTCTTAAAAATCACGTATAATAGACGAATTATAACTTTTCTCTGAGCCACTATAGTAAAGATAAAACTAGTGAACAATAAGTCATCAGTTAATCAAAGATACATCAAGAATGGGCAATGAGTAGTTTTACATCTACTAATTTCAAAGTGAAGTTGCAGGAACTCACTTCACATGTTGCCCAAACTATTTAAAAAACGGTGATAGAGCATGAGCATTAGACTAATTAATTCTGCACAAAATGCTCATCCATTTTACAGAGAACATTAAATAATCATATTAAACTGGTTAAGCTGATTTAATGTGTGGGTTTCAAACTGCCAATTTTAACCGCTTTTGATTTGCAAAAAACCTTTGATGTCTCTTAAGCTTCAAGTTAAAATCCACATTCAATTTAGAGTGATTGATTGGCAAAACTTTCGATTTGTTTTCGCAGGATTTTGGAGGCTTCAGCTTCAATCGAAATTTGGAGGGATATTGGCTTTAAATGAGAGAGAGGCCAAAATATGAGTTGAGAGAGAGAGAGAGCTCAAGAGAGTTTTACAGAGGTTAGAGAGTGGCAAGTGAAGAGAGAGAGAGAGAAAGAGGAGGGGAGATTTGAGAGAGAGAGAGACTGTTTCAAGGAGATAAAAGGGGTTCACTTTCGCTTGGGCCCAACCGACCGGATTCCAGGGCTCTTGAAAATTGAATAAAACATATTTTGAAATGGAAATAAGACATGTTTTCATGATTTCATTTGTTTTGGACTTCTAATATCTTCATATTTAAAATATTATATAACTCAATATAAATTTAATTATAAAAATTGGTAAACCATTGTTTATACTCAAAATTTTCGATAGGGATTACACGGTCCTCGCTTTGTTTTTAGGCATACACTCGTTGAAACGGATAGGTAGAGAGATGGGTCCCATCAAATTTTGATTCGGGCAAAAGTCAGGCCTCTTCAGCTCGAATGGCCAGCAGAGACGACTCTTGGAACAGTTGAATTTGAAATCTGAGCAGAAGTTTGGAATTCGGGATTGAAAAAAAGGGGGAGCTTTCGAAGAGGTTTTGAAAATAAAAGCAAAATCTGAAATGAAAATAGAGAGACGGACTAAAATGAATTTGTACTCGAGGCCAGGGCCCCTGGCACGGTGCCCAAAGATGGTTCAGGATTTCAAGTCACGACTTTTCCTAATCCTTCAGAGGTCCACCGAGTAAGGCAAATGCAAATAGTTTAGGCTAGAGAAATGAGGGAAATTTGAAGATTCCAGCTCAGGAATAGATAGATCTTGAGTCTAAGGTTGGGTTCTGATTTGAATAAAGCTAGGTCTTGGTCTAGGGACACATAACCTGGGCATAATAATTAGCAAATTTGGGTTTTCAGTAGCAAAACTTGGGCATAGTAATTGGGAAATTTTTATTCCAAAATCGGGGGGAAGAGCGGTCGACTCCTAATTATAGACAGTTGTCACCTTTAATCACTGTGGAAGCCCAAGATTAAATCTGAGACGTTCTCAACAATCGTTGTTGGTAAATTGGCCAACGACATTGACAATTTTGTTGAGTTATCATCACTACGCGTTGCGTAAATGATTTTATGGTTGACATGATTTTGGGTGGTGTCATGTTAGAAACGTAACGCATGCGTCATCATCGTTGGCGATAACAAATTTGACAATGGTGTTGACGATGTTGCTAACTCTAGTAAAACGATCGTGAGTGTATCCTGCTACCATCTGTCCTCTTTAGGAACTTGGTTTGAGTGGTGATTTCGACCAATAAGAAAACATCGGACCTGTTAACGACATTGTGACTGTCGTTAAAATTAATGATGGCGAAATCTCTGGTTCAGTTCCCACAATCCAATGTCAATCCATCGGCGGTTAACTCGATCAATCAGGAAGCAACGTTGCTGCCAATAGCGTCAATGAACTTGGTGCCATCGACATATGTAATGATGAAAATATTTTGTGCAATTTACGCATTCCGTTGTTGGGCTATTGGCAACAATTTCAGCCCATCAGAAGTCAACATTGTTACCAAAGGTGTCAACGAGGTTGCCACATCTGTTTCCTTGGTAACTGCCTTCTCAACTCTTTTGGGGCTTGGTCGGCAAAGTTCGTACTGTAGCTGATGCAATTTGCCATGTAGTTTCTCCTAGATTGGTAGTTCTTGCTTCGAGGTTTCTAACTTCAAACCTTTCCCTTCCTTTGGAGTAGCGCCGATGCTGTATTCCAAAGTTCCGGACTCTATCAGGTGGCCTGGGTGTTGGGCTATGGTTCTTTTAGGGTTTCGGATGGTTTAGGTCATAGGGTGATTGTTCTGAGGGATTTTCGTTTTCGTGCAATTTGCTCAATTGGGATCGGGTGTCTACAATTACCCCTCTTTGTGGCTTGTATAGCACATGTGAGGTGCAAGATGGGACCACAAAGAAGTAGACAATTGTGACATAGAGTTAGAGCAATACGAAGGTGAACAAGGAGGCACGTGAGCGATGCAAAACATCATCGTTTCTCGGAAGTCTAACATCAGTCGGCTTGTGATATTTGTTGTCTTTAGGAACTAGAGGTGAGCTTAACCCATCATAAGGGGTGATTGCTATGCCCTTTATTTGTTGGCTAAGGTCGTGGTGCCAGAATTATGAGGAAATGTGTGTTTTTGAAAGATAGGTGGAAGTGATTTAGGTGGGAAAGTGGAGTAAATCATAGGCAACCCCATGCCCAGTGTTTTCCTAGGTTTAAGATTGGTTTCCAAGGGGTATAGGTTTGAGGTAATTTTAGGTCTCTAGTCGATGGTGTTTTTCACATGGCATTCCCCTTTCAGGATTCAGACGGTCGTTTGTGCGCAGCATCATTACCGGACGCAGATCTGACTCCTTCATTTTCTTAAATATTTTTAGGAGAATTTTGAATTTAGGAAGAAGTTTTAGAAACATGTATTGATGTCGGGTTACGATTTAAATAAAAGATATAAAATTTTTGAAAAATCACATACACAAAAATGTTGAGAGTACCCGGATCGGGGCTGCCCCTACATATGGGGTTTAGGAAAAATTATAAAAAAGTTTTAAGGATGGTGCCAATTTTTCCTAGTGGCACTGCTTTTTCCTTTTTGGGGCTATTTAGAGAAGATGTTTTGGAAACAAATTTTGAAAATAAATTGGTCATGCAATTTAGGCTCGTGCCATTGAGGGGCCACTTAAATAGTTTAATGTCATGCAATGATGGACATAGAGTAGAAATGTGGTGTAGCCCCGAGCATGCACCATTGGGTTTCGTTGTGATACTGAATTCTGGTTGATTTTGTGAATTTTTGGGTCCTAAAAGGTTCGGTTCCTCTGGTCAGGGTTTGTTTTCTTTTCACCTTTTTAAGTGTGGAAATTTTTCTGGGGTCCAGTGAAGCTTTCTTGCACAAATCAGTTCGACGAGTTTGGTAATAGTGTCAACAAAGTTGACAACCTCATTCTGGTCTTGAGCGCATTTTGATCATTTGGCTAAGTGGTCAGTGCTCTATTGACAATGTCATCAATGTGGGTGACCTCAAGTTCTAGACTTGCTAATCTAGGTCCCGATTCGGCTCCTCGGTACTATCATCCGATGTGGAACAACTTTTTAACGGAATTGGTAACGACATTAATGCATATGCCAATTCCGTTGGACCCTTCAGCTCTAGGTCTGTAAATGGAGGTCCCCGAGTTCATCAAGGAGCATCATTCCATTGTCTTGAATCTCTACGTAGATCAAATATTTGAGCGATTGGATTAAAAATTTGAGAGACTCAAATAAGACTTGATAGAACGTATCGGCAAAGTAATAAAACAAAGTCCACGAGATCTATTTAGTAGATTGCAGTAGGATGAACAAGAATATGAAGAGGTAGATCTCAATACAAAAGACGATGTCAATAACCCAAATGTGCAATAAAATTTTAAAATCAATCAAGAAGAAAATTTTAAAATCAGTCATACAGGTTGTGAAATACCACCCTGTGAGCTTCAAGAGAAATAAAGATTCAATATTCCAGAGCTGGGTGTCTCATACTTCTACTACATACTGTGTTGGATCAATTGTTTATTTGAAGAAGGAAACATATCTAGAAGATTGTTGGGACTCCGTCACCAACTTTTACGAAGGCTTCTAACAAATTTGAGTTCAACAAGCTCGAGATCGAGCTTCTTCCAACCAAGGGAGAATAATGCACTGGTTTTTTTATTATCAGTATTTTATTTTACTAATTTAAATTTTTTTTATTTAGGTTGGGCTTCCAGTTTTGTAGTGTTTTTTTTTTAGTTATAGATATTTAAGGGGTAAAATTGGAAGCTTAGTTTTTTTTAAAAAAAAGATGGATATGGCTAGGGATTATTATGGTTGAATTAATTAGGATATATTAGACTTGTTTTTAAGAGGTAACAAAGAGAGAGAGTTTAGTTTTCTATTTTTTAATTTTTATTTATTATTTCTTTTAGTTTGTATTTAAAGAGAAAATGTCCATTCTTTATAGAGAGTGATTAGAGAATAAAGAAAGAGTTTGATCTTGTGATAAGATCTTAGGATGGACACCCTTGCAGACCTAGAGAGATGATATAATCTCTCAAACTTTTATTTTTCTAGTTTATTATTTTTCTCCCTGCATCAAGAACCCAAAGAAATAATGGCATTTTAATAATTTGGCTCCACTTATGTGGCTCGTGCCAAGTGATGATAATAGCCATGGATGTTTTGGCTTAGCAAAATTCTTCTTCCAAATGATGATAATGCGCATGGTTGTTCAAGGTTATAAACTCATTTTTTCATTGTAACGTCATGTTCCATTTTACTTTGAAATGCTCCTATTTAGGTTTCTCTAACCTAAACATGGGCAATTCTTTTTTTTTCTTCTTATTTTTTTTAACATATTTTTAAGGACTTACATGAGTGAAATTAAACTTAAGGAAGAAGTTTATATAGAGCCCAAGCTCTAAACAAACAAATTAGAGCCTACCTCAAAAATTTTATTAGAAGAGGTTGTTCGATCCCCAAATATCCTCCAAGTGATGATATTGACATCAAGATGTATGGACATAACAAAAACATGGATTTCAAGTTTTGGAAATAGTGCATCTTGTAATACATTGTTAGACTGTCAATTTTCAAGATTTTCAAGTTTTCATAGATATGCTCGATCTACACTATTTTTTAAGCTTTAAATTTTATAATTAGTGATGAAAATATATTTTAAGGTTATCACAAAGATTTAAAGTATTAAAACCACATTTCTTGACACGATTTGAAGGTGGGCTCTACTTTGATTGTTTAGAGCCTCGACTCTATACAAACCGCACCCTAAACTTAAACATCTATACTTTTAATATTACTAGTTGAATTACATACATTGCACGTATGCAATTACTTGGAGCAGATTAATTAGATATTAATTGATCAAAGAAATCTATTAGTAAAAAAAATGATGAATTGTAAATCACCACTTAGATAATAAGAAATTTTTAACCACTTATCATTCTATAAATAAAATCTTACTAAAACCTTGGTTTCCTAAAATCGTGTTTAAGAGATTCTTTCTTTCTTTGCTCTTCAAAAGCTTCCATGAAAATCTCTTATTTCTCCTGAAATCTCTCATTCTCTATCTCTTGTTTGTGCTCTCTCTTTCTTAAATTCGTTCACAATGTTGAGATCTCTCTTGTGCACACTCCCATTCTCTCTCCCTCTCTCTCACTTTGTAATTAAGATACATAAACAATGTGAAGATATGAAAACAATATAGAGATATATCTCTCTTGCATATACTCATATTCTCTCTATCTTTTTCAAATTTAGTTATCTTAAAATAAATACTTATTCTACATCTTTTTTCTTAAGTTAGGAATGTGTTATACAATCTCTATAAAATTAGGATCCCTTCTTATTTTTGTGACTTAATCATAACTCTGGTTTAATCCCTTTCCTTAAAGGTGTGAATGTCTCCTACAAGCTCTATAGACCTAGGGTCTCTTCTTGTTTTCGCGACAAATGTCTACCCCTTATGATTCCTAATTAAATATAAAAGGTTTTGAAACTTGAACATATTTGGAGCAAAGATGATATGATAATTTAAATTTTTGAACGACTAAAATAAATTATTATTCTCTTTGCTGATGAAACGTCACACATGCATAGTATGTAATATTGGTATTTGTAATTTGATGATCAATTCGTTTTCAAATTATTTTCCTTATTGTATGTTAAAAAATCCGTTAAAAGAATAAAATATATATGAAAAAAATTAATGCAAATATAGCAGGAGAGTCCAATTTTAATAAGTAAAAGTAAGACATAGTTTAGTCCCAAATATTGATTTCAAATTAATCCATTATATAGAAATATCTCTGAAATCAATCTCTATCTTTGTGCAACTCTGCAGTAGTCCGTTAGGTTGTGTATATTGTTTTTTGTATGTTGTTCACCTAATGGAGAAAAGCAATAACCTCTGTACAACTTTGCAATAGTCCCTTAGAGAAGATTGCACTCATCCCTGGCAATTGATCATATTAATATTTTCCAATATTTTGGTCATAATAATATTCCACGATAGTTTTGGTCATAACAATATGCTGCCATATTTTTTTATCATAATAACAATCAGAAATGGATGTTCACCTTGCTTTTTTTTACTTGATAAAATAATTAAGGGAAAATATCTTCATATCCCCTATTTTTAACTTTCATATTTCATGAGACCCAATAATTGAAAATATGGCTTGTAAGTAAAAGGTCTCCATCTTTTCTATCTTACAACCCCTTCAACCATTTTGACCATCAATTTTTTACCCAAATAAATACTAAAATGATGCCCTATTCAAACTACATATCCCTCTCTCTCTCTAAAACTCCATCTCTCTCGCTTCGCTTCTCGATGAGTTTACCAGCCAAGGGGTTTAGCTTGAGTTTGAACACGAGCACACCTTCTTATGTGTGTGAGAAAGATAGAGTTTTAGAGAGAGAGAGAGAGATGGATTTTGGGTTTTAGAGAGAGAGATGGAGTTTGAGTTTTAGAAAGAGAGATAGAGTTTTGAGAGAGAGAGACGATGATGTGAGAGAGAGATATGGGGTTTGGGTTTTAAAAAGAAATTGAGTTTTGATAGAGAGACGATGATGTGATAGAGAGATGGAGTTTTACAGAGAGAAAGAGATAGAATCATTTCATAAGTTGTTGAGGTCAATATTACATGGTCAAAAATATTTAGGGGGTTGGAAGATAGAAAAGATGGAGTCTTTTTGCTTAAAAGTAATATTTTCAATTCTTGGGTTTAATGAAATATAGCAATTAAAAATATGAGATAATAGGATATTTTCCCAATAATTAATGTACACAATAGCACTACACTAATAAGAAGGTAAGCATCACCAAGTATCCCATAGTTCAAAATTAAGCCCACCACAATGTCGAGAAATCACCAGATTATGCAAGGATACTAATCATGAGAGATTTTCTAAACACAATAGATGAAACCAACACCAATAGTTCAATTTAACAAAAAAGAAAGAAAAACGAAAAACTAAAGAAAAGTTATAATTGATATTAATTACTTGGTGATGAATTTAAGGAGAGAAAATAAAAAACAAATTCATAAGATAAGATATATTTTAAAAAATAAACTTAAGGAGAGAGATGAAAAAAAATAAAAAAATAAAAAAAATTCAATAATAAAAAATTAAGGGTTTATCTCTTTCCCAATAATAAAAAAAATACAATAATAAAAAATAAACATAAAAAGAGAGATGAAAATATACAGTGTCATCATGTATATATAAAGATGTCATTTTTATCTAAATTAAAAAGAAACATAAGATATAATGTTTATCTAAATTTAGAAGGAAACTTGCATGTTCAATGATTCTCTCTCTATTTCCTTCTGTCACCGGCTCTCTATATCTTTTTTCTTCTTTCCTCTCTCTGCATGTGGAAACTTATATGTTTGATTTTTTTTTTTATTTCTCCCTCAAATTCCTCTCCATCGTATTAAATAGGTGCATAATTATTTATCTCTCTTTCCTTAGAGATAGGGAATGTGTCCTACAATCTCTATAGAATTAGGGTCCCTTCTTATTTTTGTGACACGCCGACCCTTGACTCCGTACCAACCCTTAACTCTAGGTTAATAATGTAATATAGATATAGGATATTTTGACCACTTAGTGTTAATGTGATCACTTGACCACTTTAATGATTTTGTAATATGACATGACTATACAAGTTGAGAGTTCCAATAACAACAAAGCCAAAAGATTATAGAAAAATACAAGGAGGTCACAATCACTATTGTCCATCATATTTCAAATCAGACAGTTATAAGTGTGACATTGACTAAACTCAATGCTTAAAAAAAAAAAATCTTGTACTGTGTGATATACCCAAGCTATTCAATTTGACATCTCATGGCTACTAATAATTGCGACCTTCAACAAAGATAGATGAGTTCATAATATACAATCCAAAGATTTTATGTTTCAGCACGAGCATATCATACATTTACTCCCTTGGCTAAAACTTTCTTGAGTAATGGTTTTTGGACCCAAATTTGGTAATGTAACCTCCTCAATGTAACAACCCACTCTCAAAATAAATAAATATATCACGCTTTTCAAAAATAGCATTATTTAACAAATAGAACCCAATTTTCCATAAAAATAGACCCAACAGGTCGGGTCTAAATTCACTCGATCTTGATTGAACATGGGTCTGTTAGTGCGTATTTTTGACGCACTAATTTTCCCAATCTGAATAATTGAGGAGGCAGTATTTTACTTTTCATTTGAACCCCATTGAACCAGTTAGTAACTGTGTTTTCCAAAAAAATGGCTATTTTTTAAGTTTCTCTCCCGCCTTAAAGCAGATCGATCCCAAATTTAGCATGTTATTCCCCTCTCCGAGACCTATGTTTTGGTGGGTAGCATGCTCGGTGAGGATCCTCGGATAAAGAAAAATCCTAGAGAGACAGTTAACTAGAAGCATAAAAATGCATAATCTTATGTGCAGCGTATGTTGCCACTCCGAACTACCAAATCTTAAGATTTCAAACTCTTATAAGCTCAAATCTAGATCCGTTGTGATCGTGAATCAGAGGTCTTCATTTTCACATATCATTTGATTGAAATAGAGGCTAGGAAGACATCCAATTAAAGCTCGCAATAAGGCACAATTTTTTGGTTGTCAGAATTCCGATATTCGACGACCTCCATAAATGAAAAAGTACACAAACGAGCTCCAAATCAAAGGGTTTTCATTACAAAATGATCACAATAACTTTCCCTTCGATTTGTGATAGAAAAGAAAATAAAAAACATGACAAGGTGTGCTAGATCGAAGATTTAAAAATCTCAAATTTGTGGCTTTGGCCGGATTTTTGGAACCATAAACAAAATTTCGATTCAAGCCTCAAATCTTATATCAGAATGATCGCTTCGAGATGATTTACGCTTCCATGGCATTAGATTGCTCGAAAAGTTGCTCGAACAGCTCAAAAATGGCCCCGAACCATGAGAAAGACAAAAGCCCATTTTGGCGGGATGGTTTTGTCATTCCACATTTCTAAGTAGGGGAAAAGGTTGCCCAAAAACGGGATTTTACTTTTATTTTATTGAAGTGTATTTTATTCAAATAGGTTGACTTTTGAGTATCCACTAATGTTTTGGACAACTATATATAAGCCGAAGGGCTTCTCATTTGTAAGTTTTCTTTATTTGAGTTTGAATTAATAACATATTGAGCCATACTGCACTTGAGCTTAAATCAAAGAGAGAATATTTTATTATTGAGAGAGTTACCTGTAGACCATCAAAACCCATAAATTCTAGATCATAGTTCCAACTCAACCTTACCCTATTCCATAACCCATCCTAACCATACGCCATAATTCCCCCTCCAATCATACACCTTAGACCACCAAAACCTATACACCACATACCACCAAACCCATACACCTAAGACCCATACATCCCATACTCCATACACCATTAGCCTTCCCTCTCTAAGCCTTTAACCCTTCTGCCAAGGAGCTTGCAAGGACCATTGGGAACAAATCTAGCCACTGTGCTCAAGTCATTGGCTCAACCCTAGATACCGACTCTCTCTCTCTCTCTCTCTCTCTCTCTCTCTCTCTCTACTACTACTACTATATATATATATATATATTATATTACTTACTTACTTACTTACTTACTTACTTACTTACTTACTTACTTACTTACTTACTTACTTACTTACTTACTTACTCTTACCTTACTACTTC
>NW_006499912.1:4283113-4311509 GCF_000471905.2 Amborella trichopoda | reverse complement strand
ATTCTCTCTCTCTCTCTCTCTCTCTCTCTCTTTCTCTCTCTCTCTTTCTATATTGCATGAGTCTATCTCTCTCTTTGTCTTCATTGATTCATTAGAATGTCTGTCTCTCTCTCTTTCTCTTTGTTGATGCAATAGACTCTCTTTCACTCTCTTGTTTTCTATGTTACTTGAGTCTCACTCTCTCCATGTCTATTTAGTGATGCATCAGTCTATCTTTATTATTATTATTATTATTTTTGTGTCAATTATTCATTTCTAGCTCTGTCTCGCTCTCCCATTCTCACTCTTAATTGGTCGGGTTTTTGTAAATTATTGGTTGCTATTCTATTTTGCTCTATCTCTCTCCTGGTTATTAAAATATGTTTCTTTGATAGGTTTATGTAAGCAATGTTTGCTTCTTGTATTTTGAGGGTCAAATACAATTATTGTGCAAAAAAGATGCTATGCTAAATAATATTTTTTTTTGATTTATATGCACTTCATTTGGATCTTGATGCTATATTTTGCACAAATGCCAAATTAGGGTTGTTATTTTGGAGTAAGTTGCATAGGGGGAAAAGGAAATTGTAGGGAATGGTACCAGGGTTCTGAACTGAAAAAGAGTCCCTTTAATCTTTGTTTATTTGTTTATTAGCTTGTGAACTGTTGTTCTCATTGATCATATAAAATTTACCAACTTTATTTTTATCCCTAGTGGCATTTACATAAGCTATGCACACAAATGCAGAACCCAAAACTGTATATGACATGGCTGCCCAAAATGGTAACAAGCCACACACAACCTTTAAAGGCTCTGAGTTTAGGATGTTCTTTGTTTTCAATTTATTGTGAGCAAGTTAAATAGTATTTAGTGGTCGGCTTGGTCATTTGATTCTTGTTGAATATGTTTCAAGGACACTGTAATTCTTGAAATTCTTTCCAAACTCTTAGAGAAAATTTTGTCGAGCCTCCATGAAAAGCCACTTCTTTTATTTGCCCATGTGATAGTCATTCCTTTCAATCTAAAGAGTCCCTAAAACTTCCTATGGAGTTAGTGAATCCACCTCATACTTTGCCTTTCTAAGGACTTGGATAGAAGTGACGTGCAATCCTTTGCCCCTTGAAATTTGCAACATGATACTTGTGAATTTCAATGTAGAATTCTCATTGATTGCCTTGATAAACATTTATTCCCTATTTTGTGCAGTTTTTGTGAGTTCCACTTTCATGCTTAGATTTATTATTTTATTTTTTATAATGAAGAACTTCCTGATTTTCTTTTGAGCTAAATATTGAGCTATCCACTACTCTGAACTATTTAAATGCTATTTGTTGGTTCTTGATTTTATCAGTTTTTAGGAGCTAATGAAAGTGGTTAGGATGCCAGTCTGTAAGAGACTAACCCAAAGAAATCCATCTAAGCACGCAGTGAACAAAAATTCTTATCTTCTCATGAAATGGCTGGAATATTGTATTCATTAACATGTTCCATTGTGAATGTCACCTCCCTTAGATCTATTCGTCAACAGGTTTGTGGAAACCTTTTATAGAATATGATTTTGGATGCTGGGCATCAATTGGAAGGGCTACTATAGCTTTGTTGTGTTGGTTACTTATTTTGACCTTCTTGACTTTCCCGTACTGTTAATATTCAAGCGCAGTCTCCAAGGAATCCTTTTGACCTTCTTGACTTTCCATATCAATTAAAAGTATTAAATGCTTGTGGACTCTTATCCAGATTTTCCCTTCACCCAAAAGCTCAGATTAAAATTGTGTAGTCTTTGCTTTTGATTACTTTCTGCATTCATTGTCATTCCGAGTTTTGTTCCATCTTAAAAGTCAGGTATTATACACTATTCAAGTTCTTTTGTTTTTTTTTTATGTGAGCATTTTTCTTTACGTTGTTTAGAATGTACAATTCAATGTACATGTGTGGTTTTCTGTACAGGTCTAAGCCACTAACATTTGAAGAAGCAAAAAATTTAAGGACGAAACAAAAATGAGTGGCTGTTTACAATAAGTGTTGTATGTGGAGGAACCTTCCCTAGCAGCAAGTTTACGAGTTCATTGCAATTCAGTGTTCGAATCTCATCCTCTAAGCACCTATCATTAAAATTTGATACGCCACTTTCAAATTTTTCCAGTTTGTATCAAATATAATTCAATCAAGGACAACCATTCTTTTGGAATATCAGGAAAAGCTCGCTAGTATGAGTAACATTTGTGAAGTTGGTTTATTAGACTTTGTGTGGCATTGATTAATTCAGATGGTCTGAACCAATTCATAAATTGGTAAGAAAAGAGAAACTATTGTTAGGGAAGTGATAATAATCACCAAATGCTCTTAAGGACATTGTTTAAGTCATTTACTTCTGAATGGGTACCCTTCTTCATTATATAAATGGATTATATAAAAGGGAATGAAGTCCTTTCAAGGCCCGGTATTTTGTTTCTCTCTAGATTAAGTTTCTTTCTTGGAAGGGGCTTGCTGTAGCCTTTGATCAAGAAAGCCTGTGAGCTAGATTTGCTCATTCTTGCAAGGTAGTGAATGATGGTGGTGGACCTGGAAGAGAGATGTGATCTCTCGGTTGTCTCTCGATGAGTTGAAAGAGGGGTTTTGATGAGGGTTTTTCACCGGGTTCTTCATTATGAGTTACTTTGTATCTCATGTGGCATTACTCTATTCGATAGTGTGTTTTACTTACTGTCTTATCCATGGGTGTAGCTTTAGATGTGAACCACGTAAATTTAGTGTTGTGCTTTGTTCTTGTATTTCCTTTTGTGGATTGTGTCTCCATCCAACTTATTGCACATGGTTGCTTAGGTATTTCCGTGGGCTACCACAATCATATATTCAATGCTTGGGTATTTGGTTGTGGTCGGGTTTTTGTCCCAACAAGTGGCATGAGAGCATTATGTTTCGTACATTAATTTGGGAAAAATAACAAGTAGTTGATTTGAGGTGGGGAAATTTGATGGTAAAAATGATTTCGATTTATGGAAGATTAATGTTCATGATTTTTTGGTCTAATAAGGGGGGAATATAAGGTGTTACTTGCAATTGGACAAGAAGCTGCAGTCCGTGTGTGATGAGGATTTAGTAGAAATGGACCCCAAAGTTTGGTTACAATCCGTCTATGACGGATAGTGTGTTGTTCAACATAGTGGGAGAAAAAATGGCTAAGGGTTTACGGGAGAAGCTAGATAGTGTCTATTAAAACTAGTCTCACAAACTGCATTTTATAAAATTGTTTCGTTTGAGAATGAAAGAGGGAATGAATGTTTTTTATCAATTGAACACTTTCAACAATATCATATGGGAACTTGAAAATTTTGAAGAATAAAATGAAGGATGAAGATGAGGCGGTGATGTTCTTGTGTACACTATGGAAACACTATGATAATATGGTGACAACACTAAGTTGGACCAAAGATGACTCACTTGATTTGAGTACAATAGGTAGCAGATTGCTTGTGCGTGAACTTTAGAAGAAATCATCTCTTGTAGAATTGGAGTTAGAAATGCTCATGACAAGAAGTTGTTCAATTAAGCGGGGTAATTCATCTTAGGAACCTTCAAGAAGCAAATCTGCGGCCCAATTTGAGTTAAAGGTCGGGAAAATTACTTTCTTTGTTGGGCATGCAGCATGCCGGAGACCTAACCCAAATCAATTGGCCACCACAACCACACACTCAGGCACTAATATATATTTAATAACCTGTGGAAATGCCCAAGAAATCAAATAGAATAAATTGCTTGGACACACATACCATAAAAGGAAATAAAATAATAATAGCTAACACCAAATTTACGTGGTTCACCACTTGTGCTACATCCAGGGCCATGACGACAAGTAAAATTAACTATCAAAGAGAAAAATTGATGTAGTATTTTTTTATTTTTATTTTTTTGTTTTACTATTTTTAGATTTGAAGTTTGGGTTCTTTTGGGTTTCTAGTTTTTTAGGGGCATTTTTTTTTCTAGATGTAGATATTTTAAGGGCAAAAGTAAAAGATTTAATGTTGATTAGGATTTCTTAGAGAGCAAGTCTGGATTTAGGGTTCTTTTATTCTATGTAGCGATTGGATTCGAATGGGATAGAAGAGAAGAAGTTTATTTTCGATCTTGTGAAGAGATCTTTTTGAGTGGGCTCCCTTACAGACCTTGGGCAAGGGTATAATATCTCATTATTTAGTTTTCATCTTATATTATTCTGGTTTTGTTGTTTTCTTTCTCCTTTCATCTTTACGTCAATTGGTATTAGAACCTACAAGATCCCTCTATCATAATGCTGCCAAACCTACTCCTATGATAGATGATCTATTTCCACAAATTAGAAGGTATAAACAAAGCCATGGAAGATATTCGAAGCGAGATTTGTGAACTTTGAAGAAGGATCAACGAAGTAATCGGCGGTTGTAGTGATTAAAAGCAACGTTCATTGAGAAAAATGTTGCTCACAACCATATAGCTTTGACACTAAATTTCCTTCTAAAAATGAATCGAGTCTCACAACCGATTCGAGGTGCTGATTCTAAATGTGACGAGCAAATTTGCAGGCAAGGTCCATGGCTTAAGGAGTCCCCACATGATCTCGATGTCAGGGTTAGTCTTGTAGAGGTTTATCAGGAGTTTGAAAGAGATATTGAAATAATGTTCTACAATCCAAAGTTCCACTACAAGTTGCCTATATATTGTTTGATGATTTGGTTCATTGAAGAAGATAAAGTGCCGAGGATCAGTTGGACTTCATCACCAACTGTTGATGAGGCCTCCAACGCATATGATGAATTCAATAAGCTTGAGGTCGAACTTCTCCCAACCCAGTTGGACTTCATCACCAACTCTTGATGAGGCCTCCAACGCATATGATGAATTCAATAAGCTTGAGGTCGAACTTCTCCCAACCCCAAGAGAATGATGTAACAGGTTTTTTATTTTGATATTTTAGTTTTACTATTTTTTAAGTTTTAGGTTTAGCGTTCTTTTGGGTTTCTAGTTTTCTTGAGGGATTTTTTGTTTTCTTTTTTATTTTTAGTTGTAGAGATTTGAGGGGAAGAAATTGAGTATTTAATATTGAATAGGGTTTCTTAGAAAGCAAGTTAGGGTTTAGGGTTCTTTCCTTCTGTAAATATGTAATTATTGGATCTGAAAAGAGAGAGAAGAGAAGAAGAATTTAATTTGGATCTTGTGAATGATCTTTTTAGGGTGGACTCGCTTGTAAACCCTAAGAGAGAGTATAATATCTCATCCTTTATTTTTCTAGTTTTGGTATTTTTTCTTTCATCCCTACATCAATCCAATTGATGTAGGGAAGAGGGAAAATAAAATAAATAAATTAGAAAACTAAATATAAAAATAAAGGGATGAGAGATTATACTCTCTCATTGTTTACAAGGGAGTCCATGCCGAAAAGATCTCTTCAAATGATCGAAAATAAATTTTTCTTCTTTTCTCTTTTTTCTGATCCAATAGTTACATGTTTATAAGAAGAAAAGAACCCTAAATGTTAACTTGCTTTCTAAGAAATCCTAATCAATTTTAAATTTTCCAAATTTGCTCCGCAAATCTCTACAACTAAAAGAATAACACAAATACCCTTAAAGAAAATTAAAAACCCAAAAAAACATAAAACCTAAAATCGAAAAAATAATAAAACTAAAAAAAATTAAAAAGAAAACCCATTACATTATTCTATTGGGGTTGAGATAAGCTTGATCTCAAGCTTGTTGAATTCATCATATCCTTCAGAGACCTTAAAAGTTGGTAATGAAATCTGATCTTTTCCCTTGCTACTTTATTTTATTCAATAAACCAATTAATCAAACACTTTATGGGCAACTTATAGTAGAACTCTGAATTGTCGAATATTTAATTTTTCTTTCGAACTCGCGATGAAAAACTCTACAGAGATCGACCTTGATATTGAGATCATGTGGGGGCTCCTTAGGTTGTGGATCTTGCCTGCAAATTTGTTGTTACGTTCAGTATCGACACTTCGATTTGACCGTGAAGCTCGATTCATTTCTAGAGGGAAACATGGCATCAGATCTTCGTGGTTGCGAGCTCCCTCTTATCAATGGATGGTCTGTTTCAATCACTACAACCGTTTGATTATATCATGATCTCTCCTCGAAGTT
This sequence comes from Amborella trichopoda, assembly GCF_000471905.2. The sequence continues at coordinate 4,305,389 of NW_006499912.1, read as the reverse complement.
CGCAAATCTCGTTTCAATATCTTCTAAGGCTTTGTTTATACCTTCTATAATTTGATGGCATGAGTAGGTTTTGGTGTCATTGTGTTGGATGGATCTTGTAGGCTTTGATGCCAATTATTCTTTCTCTCCCCCCCGTACTTTGTAAAAAAAGAAAAAAGAAAAAAAAATTATTCAAGCTCAAACCTATTTTAATGTAGAGGACAATAACGGGGCTCGAGAATTGATGTGTAATCAAATTGTAGGAGCTAGTAACTCCCGATATGCTCATATTGGTGACATTATTGTTGTTGTAATCAAAGAAGTAGTACCCAATATGTCCTTGGAAAGATCAGAAGTGATCAGAGCTGTAATTGTACGTACATGTAAAGAATTCAAACGTGACAACGGTATAATAATACGATATGATGACAATGCAGCCATTGTTATTGATTAAGAGGTAGGGATGAAGGAGAAAGAAAATAACAAAAATTAGAAAAATATAAGATGAAAATAGAGGATGGGAGATTATACCCTCTCTCAAGGTTTGGAACAGAGTCCACCCCAAAAAGATTTCTTCACAAGATTCAAAATGAATTCTTCTTCTCTTTTCTCTCTTTTTTGATCCAATGTTATATATTTATTGAAGAAAAACCCGGAACCCTAACTTGCTCTCTAAGAAGTTTTTATCAATATTAAATCTTTTGATTCTGAACTTGAAATCTCTACAGCTAAAAAACAAAATACAAATACCTCTAAAGAAAACTAGAAACCCAAAAGAACCCTAAACCTAAACCAGAAAAAAGTAAAAGAAAAACAATTAAACTAAAAACCCAGTACATTGGAAATTACAACATGAGATACAAAGTTACTTCTCAATGAATAATTTAATGAAAATGCTCTCACGAAAACTTCTCTTACAATTCACCAAGACACCCCCAAGAGATCATCTTTCTCTTCAGTAGCCCACACTGTGATTTACTGTCTATGATGGTGTAAGAGTGATCAAAATTAACTCAAAAGCCTTCTTGATCCTAGGAGATAACAAGCCCTCCTTTCTCTCTCTATGCTTCTCTTTCTTGTTCACCAAGAAAGGAACCCTCATCTTGAGGGTGAAAAACAAAGGATTGGGCCCCAAAACCCTTTAGTCCCTTTTATATAACCCTCTTGGAATAATGAAAAAGCTGTCCCTTTAGAATAAATGAATGGCCATGATGTTCTTTATGGCGTTAGTTCGACGATTTACTTTCACCACCACCCCTTGATAGTAACTCATGCACTTTGCTTGTCAACCATATTTGATTGTTCATTTCTTCTAGAACCTAGAGAACTTAGTCAGCACCACAATCGCTCTGGCCAAATAATGACCATGAGCATGATGTTTTGCTTACTTCATGCTTATGGCGTTTGCATCATATATCTTTATGGAAATCCGTTGTGCTCGTGGGAATGACTTATTCACATGCCTCGATTCTCAAAAGTTCGAACCATTCCATCCTACATCTTTATGGCATCCACGCCCGTACTACTAGTCAAAGTGTGTTGTTTCATATTAATGCTAATCCATTCTAACGTGGCTTATATATATCTAACCATGATCTATATGGTCATGCATTGGCTTCACTATCAAGATTCCGACTTTGATACTTCTCAAAATAACTGGATGTTGATTCTTTGACTTCATCGGCCTCACCTTGCCCTATGGTCGCCAAATAAGAGCCAAAGGATTTCCCCTTTTTCCCTCTTAGTATTTATTTATTTATTATTTTTTTAAATAATGTGGCTAGGCTTACCACATGCCCAACACACACACACACACACACGCACATATATATATATATATATATATATATATTTTGACCGCCAAACTTTGATCGAGCTCTTGAACTTGCTTCTTGAAAGTTCCCTAGGTGAACTACCCTGCTCACTTGATTGACCCATTGCCTTGAGGATTCTGATTCTACAAGAGATGCTTTCTTCCATAGTTCATGGGCAAGCCATGTATTATAAATAATATTCAAATCAAGTGACTAAGTGAGTCCTCTGTGGTGCAACTTAGTGTCCCGGTAGTGCACAAACACAACAACATTACCACCTTATCTTCATCTTTTTTTTTCCCCTTTACTTTCAAGTTCACAAATGATTTTTTTGAAATCATTCAAGTGATCGAAAAGTTTGGTCCTTTTCTTTCGTCCTCAAGCTAAACAATTTTCTTTTCAATAGAATCCAGATTGCGAGAGACTTGTTTTGACTGACATTTGAGAGCTTTTCCCCACAAACCCCTAGATGTCTTTCTTCCACTATGTTGAACAAGACACTATGCACCAAACACGAATGGGTAGTAGCCAAAGCTTTGAGGTCCATTTCTACCCAAGTCTCGTCACTCATGGACTCTGACTTCTTATCCTTTCCAAGTAATGCCTTGCATTATCCTCTTTGGACCAAAAGGTTTGAGCCTATGTATTCCCTAGCTTGAAATTCTTTTGACCATCAAATTTCTCCACCTCAAATTATGTATTCATCTAAATTGGCCATGTATTTTTCTCTGCTAAGAATACAAACCTTGGCCCTAAACACTTGTGCTCTGATATCAATAGCAGGGTCCTTGGGAAACCGTACTTGTGAAACTAGGAACCCTAATACAAAGATCCTAACCAAGATCGTGTACATAGTTGATTAGATGCGAGATGAGTGAATACAACATTACACCTAGACGTAAAAAAAGTGAAAAATAAAGCAAACACAAAATGATACCGCTATGATGCATGATTTTTGTAGTTCACCCAAAAAAGGCCATGTCCACGGCCCTGGTAAGGTAAAATCCACTAGCATAATGAAGATTGCGGTTATCACTTACAAGAGATATGCCTCTCTCTAAACATTAGCTAAACCTTTACCAATGTATCTTTCTTAACTGGTTCTCCACACCGAACAACGTCGCTAATCAACTTCTCTCTTTATCACCAATACTGTAAAGATAACCTTAAGAGCAACCAAGAGACTTTCTCTCTCTAAAAGTGCGGAGCGAACCAAGCCTGAACGTTATGAGAATACCGCATCTCTCTAGGACGCCATATCTCTCTCTTGGAGATCCCTTCCCATAACCCCAAAGGGTTGACCCCAAAAGGATTGTATTACCTCTCTTTAGTCTTCTTATAGAGAGATTATTATCATTTCTTTGTTGCTTTCCAAGAGCCCCCCTTTTTCTAGGGGTGGCAATGGGTTGGGTATGGGTCGGGTTCTGCTGGACTTGTACCCGTACCTGAAGTAGCATATAGGGACTTGGACTCGTACCCGTACCTGAAGTAGCATATAGGGACTTGGACTCGTACCCTTACTCGATAGGTCCAATTTAGCCTTACCCATACCCATACCCAACGGGTAATGCCAGATCCGAGATTCGAACCAATACCCAACACTAACCAGGGGGTTTTGAAATAGTTTTTCAATGAGGGGGTTTATGCCTCTACTTTTATAGATCTCGACCCACATGGTTTCTTTTTATTCCCATTAATGTGGGACTAAACCAATCTTCTTAAGATGAAAAATTCAAAAACGTTCTCTTTAGATTTTTTAAGGTGCATTCATAGTTTCAAAAAGCGGACTGCCCAGTGCCTGGGTGGCCGCCTAAGATGATCTCCTTGGGCGCCAGCCTGAACCCGCCTAGGCGGCTGCCCAGGGCCTGCACCCCACCCAGGGGCAGAAATGTGGTTCCTTGAGGGTATTTTTTGGTCCTTTTTTTTAATACTAAAGAGGCAAAATTGTGGGTTTTAGGTTCATTTGAAACCTAAAACCCATTAGAGGCTATTTTAGAGAGAGAAAACCCAAGAACAAAAAAATTTCTACTGGGCCATCCAGGTTCTAGGCACCAGCCTAGGCGCTGGGCGGCCTGGACCACCTCGACCGCCTAGGTGCCGCCTAGTGATTTTTGAAACACTGGGTGCATTAAAAAACTCTTTCTTTATGCCTTATCTCGCTTGGCTTTATGCCTTAATCATGATGAAACTTTGGGTTGCGTGAAGAGAGGGCACTTGGCGGGCCTTTCTTAGAGAGAGAGACTGAGAGAGAGATAGGATGTGGGACTGGACGTCAGAGAGTGCAGGGGGAGAAAAGAGAGATAGAGGAGAGTGACTTTATGACTTATACCTTATCTAGCCAGTCTTTAATGCTTTATGCCTTAATTATGATGGAACTTTGGGTCGCACGCAGAGAGGGCGGCTTGGTAGGTTTTTCTTAAAGAGAGAAACTGAGAGAGAAATAGAGAGAGGATGCGGTGGGGCTGGACGTCAGAGAGTGCAGGGGAGAAAAGTGAGAGGTAGAGGAGTGTGTCAAACATGCATAAGGTGGAGAGAGAAAGGTGAATTATTTGGTTGTCATAGAAAGAGAAAAAACAAAGGAGATGAAGGAAAATAAGAGGGAGACATTAAATTGAGGAAGAAAGAAGATAGGATTAATCCCACATCAAAGAAGTGTATAGAATTTTCGGGGTGTGAGCTCTATAAAAGAGGCGGGGGAACATAGGGTTGGTTAAAAAATTAAATTAATAAAATAATAAAATCAAAGTTAATTATTTATAATAAATACGAGTCCGGGTACCCATTGGGTCTGAAATTTTTGAGTTCGAGTACAGGTATGGCTATACTCGACCCAGCGGGTACCCGGACCTGTATTGATATATATAGTTAATCTTAATTTTATTATTTTATTGATTTAATTATTTAAACCGGCTTTAAGTTCCCCCACCTCTTTAATAGAGCTTCCACACCGAAAATTCTTTACACCTCTTCGATGTGGGATTAATCCTATCTCATTTCTTCTTCAATTTAACATATCTCTTCTCTATTTCTTCATCTCTTTTCTTTTTTCTCTCCCTATGACAATCAAATAATTCACCTTTGTCTCTCTACTTTATGCATGTTTGACACTCTCTCACACTTTTCTCTCCCTACACTCTCTGACGTTCGGCCCCACCGCATCCTCTCTCTCGTTCTCTCTTTCATCCTTTCTCTCTAAGAAAAACTTGCCAAGCCACCCTTTCTGCACGTGACCCAAAGTTCCATAATGATTAAGGCATAAATCATTAAAGCTTGGTGAGATAAGTTATAAGCCATAAAGTCACTCTCCTCTTTCTCTTTTCTCCCCCTACACTCTCTGACGTCCGGCCCCACATCCTATCTCTCTCTCGGGTCCGGGTATGGTCATGGGTCCGGGTCCGGGTCCGGGTCCATATATGCTACTTCAAGTACGGGTACGGGTCCAGCAGGACCCGACCCATTGCCACCCCTAATATATGTGCGACCAAAATGCGTGCGTGCATGCATGCATGCACACACACACACACACATAAAGAGCAAATACTAAATGACTTAAAATACAAGACCACAACTACATGCTTGTACTCCAAAATCTACGACTCTGATGTCCTTATTATTAGTCCATACACTTCCAAAGTGGCAAAATCGAAATCTCAAAACCACAATGTTGTGAGAACTGAGAAAGTCATAGAAGTGAAGTGATACAAATAATTCTACCAACCAGCACACATAGGCATCAGCCGGGACCAGCTGGTTTATGGCACTGGAATCAGTTTGAAAGGTATGGTTTTAGAGCCATGACACCTATGTTTTTGAAGCTTACAAGAGGTACATGGCTGAAGCAAGCTTTAGATGGTTGATTAGATTGCTTCAGCAAAATTTATGGTTGCATGGCCGTTATTTGCACCAAAAATGTTAGTACTTTTCCTAGGCAGGATTTGTGACAAGCATAATAAGAGGAAGCTTAAATCAATATTTTAGGAGCCCAACATTTCGAGAAACATATTTCTTCTGAAAAAAAATAGAAATTTTTGGGTGCTTACTTTGTTGATAAAACACTTCTATTAATAATTTGCTTTTTGGACAATCGATATAGAATTGTGATACACATTTCTTTAAGGTGACGGCCCACAACATCCAAGTGTAAGTAATTTCATGTTAAATCTAAATTTTATGCTGCACGAAGAGGTTTTTAAGAGGTATACACTGGAGAAACTCCCCCCCAATTGTGAAAAGGAGCAAAGCTCATGGTGTTCAACATTGAAATTCCAATCATTGCCTAGGTGTGATTCCAAGTGGGGTAAGCATGGTTTAGCAAATTTGAAGTCATCACTGCTGCTGTTTTGCATATTACACTTACCTTAATTTCTCCATGTTAAAAAATCCATGATTGATGCTTGTGTTGTTACAAGCATAACACTAGATGCTGTGGCATTATGAAATTTGGGCTGCTTTTTGTTTTGTCCAAATATCAAAAAATTATTATTAGTTTGAATAAAAAGGCCATTGTGAACAAAATAAAAACATGTTGTTGTCAGCATCTGTGCAGAGTCTAGGCTCGGTAGATCAAGCTTAAGCAAAAGATCAAATCCCAAGATTGGGCCATCACTTGATGGGACAATAAAGAACTTCTACAATTCCTAGCAATTTATGCTTGAATTAGTATTCAGATTAATATGCATGTATGTCAGTTGGCATATGTTGACATTTTTTGTGATTTGAAGATCATTTATAGCTGTTTAAACTTTGAAGCATTGATAGTTCAATTCTCCACTTTGTTGCATTATGCCAAACTTTCATTTGTTATATTTAGGTAGGGGATCATGAATCAACACTTGGTTTTTATGGGTATCTCTTATATGCCCCCATTTAAAGGGAGATGTTCTTGTTTCAATTGCAAATACCGGATAAATCTCTTTTTTTGATAAATGTAAGCACTAACTGATGCTTTGGTTTCTTTCTCATTGAATTTTAAATTTGTGGTTTTATACGATCGTATAACAGATTTTGATTGTATTGCTGTTCGATTTTCATAGCGAGCTGCTTATTGGCTTTCAGGGACTGGTACAATATCGAAAAGTCCAAGCGTGTTAAAGCATTTCGGTGTGGTGAATATGATGAGTGCATCGAAAAAGCCAAGGCTTATGCAGCTCATCCTGCCAAGAAAGCTGTCAAATATGCTCGTAGAGAAGATGCCATTCTCCATGCTCTTGAGCTTGAAAGTGCTCGCAACTCGAAAGCGAGTGAGAATATCTACTCGAGGACTGATCATTCACTTGGTTCCAAAAATGGTATTTTGGTTAAGCAGTCACAAAACACTTTAGCCCCTGGTAAAGATGAGAGGGGTTACAAGTTTGGGCAGTTAAATATATTAGAATCAAATTTAACTCAAGAAGCATCTGAATCCGTTATATCCTTTGAGCAAACAGATCATTATATGCAACGGTCAAAAAGAAAAACCCCAAATGATTCAGAAGATGATGGCGGTGCAAAACGCATGAGAGGTCTCCAGGACCTTGGCTTGAAAGTTACCAGTAAACAAAAGCCGTTTTCTTCTCTAACTGAAGGAACACATGAGTTAGGATTTCTTGCTGATAGTGGTTCACCCAGTGAGTCTAATTTTGGTTACAGCTTGTCTAATGGAAGTCCTGTACAAAGCAGCAAGGGGTCTTCTTCTACCTTGAAAAGAAGAAGATCTCAGGCAGGCCAGGTCTATGAAAACCTTAGGAGAAAAAACAGGCGGCGCCCTCTAACAAAGGTTCTAGAGAGCACGACAAAACTTGCAATCCCTGGTAGTGATGACCCTATAGTTAGCCAAGACTTTCAAGATGGCCTAGAATCAACAGAATCCAAAGGAGCGAGCCCAGTGAATACTAATTCGGACTGCACAGGGACTTCATCTGAGAAGGAGATTTCGCTGAATGGCTCACAACACGTGTATGAAACTGGAAATGATCATCCCATGATGATTGGTAGTGCCTTTTCTGACATGTTGGAGCTCCCTGATGACTGTTATGATACAAGATTTTTGAATGCGCTGTCGGTCAAGGATGCAAAACAGACTCGAGGTACAGTTTATAATTGTTTAAACTGCTGCTTTTACATTTCCATGTTTTTACTCCTTTCCATTGCTTTGATTGCTATCCTTTGGGGTTATGTAATGCATGCTGTTTTTTTTCCTAACATAATGTATTATTTTATAGAAGATGTTTATTCATGTAGTTTTCTTCATGATTGACCTAGAGATCTTTTTTGTCTTAATTTTGGCTTCTTTTGTTCCCTCAATGGCACACATCTCTATAATTCATCTTTTAAACAATAGAAACTGTTTATCCTTTGAAAACAATACAAGCAGATTTTATTGTTTATGATTGTACTTGTCTGTTTTCTTTTTTCCATTCTTTGGTTAATGAGCTGCATGCATCTTTGTATGCAACTCTCATTATCTGGAGAACTGGAATCTAATCTTGTAAATCTTATTTTCTCAACATTGATATGTCATAGTTGCCAGTTATTAAGAGTTCAGGCTTGCACATATTTTTCCAATAAATTTAGAAGTTATGATATTTGTATTGCTGTACATCAGGAAGTTCCTAGTTTTGTGGGGCAGTTGGATATAAATCATAGCACGACACTTTCTGTGGGAGCTTCATCTTTTATTCACGGGTATGGCTCTGGGCATGCAGCCATCAGGGCTATTTTTTTTTTTTTGGTGATTTTACACACCTTTGAAGTATCCGACATGGACATAGCAAGCATTTTGAATTATCTGTGCCTCACAGGTGTCCAAATACAAGGTCCTTATTTGCCTGTTCATATTGGGCTTTTTGCTAGAAACTGATTTGGATGAAATTTCCAATCTGAATGGGATGGAATGCATTGGAACATCTGTATATACACCCTCACACTGGGCTTCCCTAGTCAAATGAGGTTGGTTCATGTCTCATGAGATTTGTACAGGAGAAAAGATCTAAGGCAGGATTTTTTTTTTGACAAGGTTACATAAGATTGGAACTTGAGATGTTGTGCTATGAAAACCCAGCAGCCCAAACCCGATTCCTAAGATCTTAGGCTGTGTTTGCAAAGGCATATGCTATACAATGAGGTGCTACAGTGTTAAGGATCCAGTGGGAGTAAATGGGTGGTTTGCAATGCTCTTTTGCTAACTTGCAGACATTTTTAAACGGATCTTTAGCCCCCATGATGTGATTAATTTGCAAAGAGCCCCTGGCCCATTGTGTTACCGTCAGTTAGATGCTGCACCCATCACATTAGTGATGTAAAGGAGTGCCACTCCCAAATCCACCTTAAACTGGCTTATTCAGTATGCTACAGAAATTGTTGTATAATGTATTCAAAACAAACCCATACTAATCTTTTATCTGCTCCTACAACTCTCAGTATTCTCGAGCATGCAAAACAAAACCATGCTCTCATACTGAAAATGAGACCTTAAGATCACCAATTCTTTGTATATCTTGATTATTTTCAGGTTTGTGATGGACTTGTCTCTTTGAAGGTTTCTGGCAAGTCTATATGTAATACAGTTGTAATTAAATAATTCTACTGCAATCCTGACAAAGAATAAAAGAATGTTGGTACTGCTTTGATTCTTCTCTGCATTGCTATTATGTGAAAAGCTCTCCTTCAGTGTGTTAACAACAGAAAGTTTCAGATTTCTTCTTCAGAGTACTTTGGCAATTTTCTGTCAACGTTATCAGGAGTCTTTAAATATGAAGTGGAATCGGTCAAATATTGAAAAACATGTTCTATTTTGGTGAATTGAGTGCTAGGTTTTCTTTAAGTTTCTGCATTTGACATGTGAAAGCCCTACTAGCTTTGGTGGCGTTCTTTCTATCTTCAACTTTTAAAAAATTTGACAGGTAGGTTGGGGTTTTGGCTGGCCCTGAAACCATCAAAGAGTAGCATTTGACCTTCAAAGCTTGATGCAGGACACTATTTGGGACTTTGTAATGGTGCATTTGGTGAAGATGTTCGTCTGGGCATTGATATAACTAACTTTTACCATGGGAAAACAAGAATTGCAGTATCCAAGATGATCTTCACTAATGGTTCTCAAGATCCATGACCGAATGGCTAAGTCATGCGCTGTCCGCATGAATAATGAGCTTGGGAAGCAGGTCCATGGCTGAGCCATTCAAGGAGAATTCAAGTCAAAGAACTCGTTGATTTAGAAAGAGGATCTGAGGTGGATTGGTGTAGAATTCATTTTAACCCTTTCCAAAACGTTAGCACAAGTTTTTTCCAAACAAGGGTACAAGTGCTAAATCAGGAACTCTTTTGGAGGGGTTTATTTTTATGAAAAAAACCTTAGGTTTGACTGAAGAAAGGTCGCAGATTCTATTGGTTGGTCTAAATCTAGAATCTGAGGCCAAAATTTGGATGTTATGCATTTTGCACTTAGTCATACAGCCAAACAGCATATTAACCTTCTACTTCGGTCAAATGGGTTCATTTGCGAAACTGTACCTATTCATGCATCCAAAGATCGTGTTAGTACTTAGGTGAAATTTGGTCGGCTTTTTATTTGCGGTTTAGTTTTGGCATTGAAACTTCCATAGGGCACAACTTTCAGTCTATTTATCTGACTTTTGTATATGCACACTCATATCGAAGCTCTTGAGGATCTTAACAAGGACTCTGCAAGGGCAATATCTGCCATACCGTTTTTGCCTGCCAGGGTCTCCAGGAAAGACCTCTGAAGTTTTCAAATCGGCCTTCAATTTTTCAGTGTCAGTTCATGGGCGGAATCATCTTTTGTTAAGGATTTTAAGGATCCATATAATAGGCAGTCTAGACCAGATCTAGGTTAGGGTTTAGTCCATAAATATAGAGTAATGTAAGGAAGTCGGTCTTCTGAGTTCCTAAACATTGAAATTCCGGGTACTACCAAAGTAGTATTCAATGGATATCTACACACTTGTCGGTATTTAGTATGTGTCAGAATATTTAGTGCGCGAGGCTAAAATACCAGTACTCATATTAAAAGGAAAATGCCAGTACTTCCTAACATGTCTGTACAACCAATATTTTTAATAATATAGGCGTGTATAATGTCATTTCCTACAATCTTATGGCTCATGCACAATCTCATGGTGGTAGCTATCTCGGGGGTAAATTTACTCACTACATCCACGTCGGTGCCCAGCCTCATTCCTCGCTCGACCAAGGCTAGCCTAGCCTTGTCACACAACGCACAAGAGAGAGTTAGAGTCAATCACATGCACAAGAGACACACAAAAGCAATCGAATAGCCAAGCCATAGCCCAACGTGTTCCACTATACAATTGCAGGAGTATACAGCTACGGTCCCCTCACTCTAGGCCGGGCAAGGGATACTTGTAACCCCCAAGGTCACATCTGAATTTCAAATGCTACACTGTACATAACGGTCATGCCACTACCATGGCCTTTTGCATGGAGGCCACCATGCCACCACGCATTCCAGGTCAGCCACCTGGCCACCCTCTAGGATCAAGTTACACACATGGCATGCCTTTATCCCACATTTTGTGCCAACAAGGCATAACTACCCACCACTCCTGCTGGTCATTACGCCCACCTTCCCCACTTCCTAAATCCATGCCACTTGGCTCCTAAGTGGAGGGGGTCGGTTACACTAACCCACTAATCTAGGGATTGACTAGCCATGCACCTGCATGGTATAGTTACAAGGGTCCACTTACACATGCACTACCACTCACGCATGTGACCTATGGCCGTTACATAAGCCCATACTTGGATAATTACTGTTTGAACCCACATAGCTGCCTTGATCGCACACCTACGTAGCCAGGTGTGTGGCTCACCTCTTGTACACTGGCCCCTTGACTATGTCTTGTCAGGTTGAGCCATCTCTTAGCCATTGGCCCACATCATCCTCTACCCATGGCCTCACACCAAGGATCTTTCACCACCAACCATGCATGTGTGCACCATGCACCTAATGCTTCACACGTTGAACCTCTCGCACGACTAAGGGAGAGAGGCACACACGCCTCTCAACTATAGTTGTATGTAAAGAACTGGACCTTCATGAGTTGTAGCTACCAAAATGGCAAAATGGCTGCTTCATGCACCAAGGGGTTCCCCCATGCCCTTGGTCACCAATGAATCGGAAGCACCACTTGGCCTGCACCATGCGCATCGTGCTGCACTAGCCGAACTGCAACATACGCACCAGCCGCATCATCTAGTTGCATCACACGCAACAGGCTTCCTTCACCAGGCTGCCTAAATCGCACGCACCAGGCTGTTCATACCATGTTGTCATGCCCCAAGTTTTGCTATGCCTAGATGCCTTGTACACTATGTGCATAGACCCATTTCTTCCATCACTTGGGCTCGAAAGGTTTTAGAGTTGTCTGGTAAACTCACGTGGGCCTAGTGGGTTTCTAGATGGGTCTTAAAGGCTGGACTTTGTAGAATGCTCTAGAGCATTATTAATGCTAGAGTGTTTTAGCCGTTGGATGTATGCCATGTGGATGTATCTTGACCGTCGGTTGTACATCCTTGAGCCCATGTAAGAGGCCCCTCATTTGTATCCAACCTGGAAAAGGTGTGGAGCCCGAGAAAGGTAAAGGCTCAAAGGTGTGAGGAACTCATACATGGTAAGGATTCTTTGGATATAATGGATTTACAATGCCCTTGGGCCAAACTCGTGTGTCCCTCTCTTGTGGTGTGCTTGGCTTATACTTGTGTGTTTGGTGCATACTCGTGATTAAACTAGTGTTTTGGTGGTGTGCACTAGTAAGTAGTACTTCGTGCCTAGTTGGTGCATGTCTGTGGGAAGGCTGACTCGTCCTTGAAGGACAAAGGAATGAGTGCCACATGGTTGAAGTGCAGGGCTTCAAGCTAGGGTCGTGACAAGTGGTAGCGGAGCAAAGGTTTGAGGGGACCATCTGGCTTGCTCGTGGGAGCTACTGTTTGTGTGGGCTGTACTACTGCGCTTGGGCTGCTAGCTTGTGGGCTAAAAGAGAGGGACGACCATGGCATTTGAGGTGATTAAAGACGACCAGGCTGATGGGCAAGGCCGTGACAGCGTTAGCAAGAAAGTGGGAAAGAGCGAGAAGTCCCAAGAATCTTTGACTGCCTTTGAGGAATGGGTGGCATGGCTAGAGCTAGTCGTGGGCTATGGGCAAGACTGATTTGCGGAGATCAGTCATAATATATAAGGCCTCGAGAGATGTCGGATGCCAATAAGAAAGAGAGGGTGGCCTTTGAGGACAAGTTTGTGGCTATGCTATCTAAGGTGTAGGAGCAGGTGGAAGAACTGAGGGGCGATCTGGCTCTATGCATGAGGGCTGTGAACAATGGGGCCTTGGTGGCCCTGGATTTCCCCAAGGTACGTATACTTGAACCTAGACCTTTAATGGGGCAAGTGATGCACGGGAGTTGCACAACTTCCTGTGACTCATGGGGAGATACTTTGAGTCCATCTCTTTGGGGGATGAAAGGGCCAAGGTGCATATTGCCACTATGTACCTGTCAGACATGGTTACATTGTGGTGGTGGAGGCGCCATGGTGATATTGAACGGGGGAATTGTACCATTTATATGTGGGACGAGTTCAAGAGGGAAATCAAAAGACAATTCTACCTTGAGAATGTGGAGTATTTGGCTCATAAGTACCTCAAGCGACTAAGGCACATAGGGTTGATACGTGACTGTGAAAGAATTCTCAACCTTGATGTTAGAGATACTTGACATGGTTGAGAAGGACTTGTTTTTCGTGGACGACCTACAACCTTGGGTTAAGCTGGAGTTGCAGTGCTAAGGTGTGCACGACTTGGCATCGGCCATGGCGGTGGCTGAGCAGTTGGTGGAATTCAAGAACAATCCCTCAAGGCAAGGACCCCTTAAGGATAATGATGGCTTTGGTGGAGGAAACCGGGAGGAGGTCTCTAACCCCAAAGATAGACATGGTGAGCCCTCAAGGTGGAGGGGCCATAGGGAAGGGCTTTGCTAGCCCTCAGGCTGGAGGAATGGTAAGGACCAAAGAGATGGGTCCAAGCCATAGAGCATAAAAGCTTTCACATGCGATGAACCACATAGGGCATGGGATTGACCGAGTAGAGCATATCTTGGAGCTCTCAGAGCCAAGCTAAACACTGCGAAGGATGACTCGAAGGATGATGGTGTTCATGAGACTCGAATAGGGTCAATTCAGCTCTTCAATGGGATGAAGGCTGAGACGAGGAGACCCAAGGCCCCAAGCGAGGGTCTCATGTATATAGATGCCCAAAGGAATAGAAAAACCACGGAGGCTATGATTGACACGGGGGCAACACACAACTTTGTCTCTAAGGATGAGGCTAATCGACTGGGCTTATGGTTTGCCAAGGAGACGGGATGGGTGAAGGCTATGAATTCGGAGGCCCAAACGATTCATGGCACGGCTCGTGGGGTGGACGTACGCCTTGGCCCAGCAAGGTCGACATGTCCATAGTGCCTACCAATGATTGACTATCAGATGGTCTTAAGGATGGACTTCCTGAGCAGGGTGAATGGCTCTCATGCCCTTCACAAACTTAGAGTGCATCATGAAGGAGGGCTCTCCATGCATGGTGCCTGTGGTACAAGGCACCAAGACGGTCGGTAGGACCATAACAGTTTTGCAACTCACCAAGCTGGGGGAGCTGGCTCGTGCGGCTTCAATAGTGGGATTACCTTTAGGAGGGCATTCTAACGGAGTTGCCACAAAGGTCACCTCATAGGAAGGAGGCAGATCATAAAGCTGGATGGGAGCTAAGGGCAACGGCTTCGACATAGGAGCATGTCAAGGTAGCTCCTTCAAAGGCAAGGACGAGTCTTGACAATGGAAAGAACGGTTGGCAAGGGCAAACCAACCCAGTTTGCACCAAGACCACTTGACGGGGGAGACAACCGACTGGAAGAGATCATGGCGCAAGTTCGTGGTTAGGTGAAGATTGTCGGTCAACAAGGCAAGCTGTGAGCTCACACAGGCGTTGTGGTGACTCAAGGACGAGGACACGTCATAGAAGATTTGTGACGAGGGTGTCGTAGAATTAGGTGGGGATAGTGTCACGCCCCAAGTTTTACTACACCCGTATGCCTTGTACACTATGTGCATAGACTCATTTTTTCTATCGCTTGGGTCCAAAAGGTTATAGAGTTGTCTAATAAGCTCATGTGGGTTCTAATGGGTTTCTAAATGGCTCTTTGAGGCTGGACTATGTAGAATTCTCTAGAGCATTGTTACGACTAGAGGGTTCCTAGCCGTCAGATGTATGCCATGTGGATGTATCTTGACTGTCGGTTGTAAGGCCTTGATCCTATATAAGGGGCAGGACCCATCATTTGTAATCCAACCTGGAAAATGTGTGGAGCGTGGGAAGGGTAAAGCCTTAGAGGTGTGAGAAACTCATATATTGTCAGGATTCTTTGGATATGGTGGATTTATAAGGCCCTTGGGCCAACTCGTATGTCCCTCTCCTGTGTTGTGCTTGGCTTATACTTGTGTGTTTGGTGAATACTCGTGGGTTAAGCTATTGTGGGTGGTGCGCACTAATGAGTAGCACTTTGTGCCTGGTTGGTGCTCGTCTGTGGAAGGGTGACTCTTCGTTGACGGACTATGGAAGGAGTGTCGCACGGTCTAGGGTCGTGACAACGTGCACCAGTTTGCTTGCACCATGTGCTCCGAGCTGCCTGCATCACTTGAGGCTTAAGGAAAAGGGGTCTGACAAGCCTCCCCCTCTTAAACTCTGATGTGTTCGCTTAGGAAAAAGGGGTCTAACTAGCCTCCCTCACGTAAACATCGATGTCCTCGTTGGACTCTTGATCTTCACCAGGTCCGCACAAGCTGCGGCTCTAGCCAACACCCATGCTTGTCTCGACCAAGTCTCTACTTAGCCTCACTCGCACCTGGCCAGGTCCGTCACTGCCATCAAGTATTTTGCTCGTTCGCTTGGCCAGGTCTACTATTGCCACCAAGCCTTTTGTTCATTCACTTGCTCAGGTTGACTACTGCCACCAAGTCCCTCACCTACGCACACATGGTTAGGTCCTCGCACTGCGACCATGTGTCTGGGTGCGTGGCTAGGTCTGTTGTTGCCATGATGACCCATGCTACCTCTTGTGACATCAAGAAGATGGCCTTGCACCAACCTGACCACAGATCGACCAATGCCTGTGATACTCGTTCCTGTGGCCAAATCTCCTCTTCTTAGCGCCGTTAGGAGTAGCTTGATGGCCTACCTCATCACTCCTCTCACTAGCCAAAGATGCCTCGCCCATCGTTGAGGCAAAGCACTCTTTCCACTCACCCATTGTCATCACCAGTGGCCCCACCTGAGTCATATGTTAACTCCTCAGAGTCTGTGGTCTCATTGCATGGCTAGGTCTCCTCCCAAGCCTGTTGTCACGGTCCTAGCATGAAGCCCCGCGCTTTGATCGTACAACACGCGTTCCTTAGTCCGTCAAGGACGAGTCAGCCTTCCCACATACGTGCACCAACTAGGCACGAAGTGCGATTCACTGGTGCGCACCACCCACACACTAGCTTAACTCACAAGTATGCACTAAACACACAAGTATAAGCCAAACACATCACAAGAGAGGGACACACTAGTTTGGCCCAAGGGCCTCATAAATCCACTATATCCTAATAATTCTTACAATGTATGAATTCCTCACACCTCTGAGGCTTACCCTTCTCTGGCTCTACACGGTTTCCAGGTTGGGTTACAAATGAGGGGTCTTCCCCCTTACATAGGCTCAAGACCTTACAACCGACGGTCAAGATACATCCACATGGCATACATTCGACGGCTAGGAACCCTCTAGTCCTAAAATTCTCTAGAGCATTCTACAATGTCCAGCTTCTATGACCCACCTAGAAACCCTCACGTGAGTTTACTAGACAACTCTAGAACCTTCCTGGCCCAAGTTATAGAAAAAATGGGTCTATTCACATGGTGTACAAGGCATCCAAGCATAACAAAACTTGGGGTGTGACACTCTCCCCCACCTAATTTTGTGACGTCCTCGTCACAGACCTTCTATGATGTGTCCTTGTCCTTTAGTCGCCAGAAATCCTGTGAGTGCTCACAACTTGCTTTCTTGACCGACCATCTTCACTTAGCCACGCACTTGCCTCATGATCTCCATTTGTGTACCTTCCGGTCGGTTGTCTCCCCTATGTAGTGGCCTTGGTGCAAATTGGGTTGGTTTGCCCTTGCCAACCCTTGCTTCCATTGTTAAGACTCTTCCTTGCCTTTGAAGGAGCTACCTTGACATGGTCCAATGCCGAAGCCTTTGCCCTTGGCTCCCATCCAGCTTTATGGTCTACTTCCTTCCTATGAGGCGACCTTTGTGGCACCTCGTCGTTAGAATGCCCCCTTTAATTAATCCCACTATTGAATCCACATGAGCCAGCTCCCCCAC
The DNA here is from genome assembly GCF_000471905.2 of Amborella trichopoda. The sequence goes on along the minus strand of NW_006499912.1, from coordinate 4,288,173 downwards.
CTTGGTGAGCTGCATAGCTGATATGGTACTACCGACCATCTTGGTGCCTTATACCATAGGCACCAAGCATGGAGCGCCCTCCTCCATGATGCACACTGAGTTTGCGAAGGGCATGGGCGCCACCTTCACCCTGCTCCAGAAGTCCATCCTTAGGACCATCTGATAGTCAATCATCCGTAGGCACTATGGACACGTCGACCTTGCCACCCCATGAGTCAACGTGTACACGAGCTGTGTCGTGAATGGTTTGGGACTCTGAATTCATAGCCTTCACCCATCTCGTCTCCTTGGCAAACCGCAAGCCCAGTCGGTTAGCCTCATCCTTGGAGATGAAGTTGTGTGTTGCCCCCGTGTCAATTATAGCCTTCGTGGTTTTTCTATTGATTTGGGCATCTATGTACATGAGATCCTTGCTTGGGGCTATGTACATGAGACCCTTCCTTGGGGCCTTGGGTCTCCTCGCCTCAGCCTTCATCGCAATGAAGAGCTGAATTGACCCTATTCGAGTCTCCTGAACACCATCATCCTTTGCAGCGTCCACTTGGCTATGAGGGCTCCAAGATATGCTCTAATCGGTCAATCCTGTGCCCTATATGGTTCATAGCATGTGAAAAATTTTATGCTTTGTGGCTTGGACCCTTCTCTTTGGTCCTTACTATTTCTTCAGCCTGAGGGCTTGCCAAGCCCTTCCTTGTGACTCCTCCATCTTGAGGGCTCACCAAGTCTAACTTTGGAACTAGAGACCTCCTCTTGGTCTCTCCAAGCATGGCCATCATTATTCTTAGGGGGTTGTTGCCTTGAGGGGCTGTTCTTCTTGAATTCTACCAACTGCTTAGCCACCGCCATGGCTGATACCATGTTGTGCACACTTCAGCGTTGCAACTCCTGCTCAGCCCAAGGTTGCAGGCCGTCCATGAAATTGAAAAACAGGTCCTTCTCAGCCATGTTAGGGATCTCTAGCATCAAGGTCGAGAATTCTTTCACATAGTCCTGTATCGACCCTGTGTGCCTTAGTCGCTTAAGGTTCTTACGAGCCCAATACTTCACATTCTCAGGGTAGAACTGCCTTTTGATTTCCGTCTTAAACTCGTGCCATGTATCAATGGTCCAATTCCCCTATTCAATATCAGCAAAGTGTAGCCGTGTCTGAGAGGTACATGGTGGCTGTATGCACCCTGGCCCTTTCATCCCCAATAGGGATGGCCTCAAAGTATCTCTCCATGTGCCACAAGAAGTTGTCCAACTCTCAGGCATCCCTCACCCCATTAAAGATCTTGGGTTCCGGTATACATACCTTAGGGACTTCTTGAGCCACAAGTCACCCATTTGCTCACAGCCCTCTTGCATAGGGTTAGGTCGCCCCTCAGCTCCTCTACCTGCTCCTGCAGCCTTGACATGCCATCAGCCTGTCCTCAAAGGCCTCCGTCCCCTTATGATTTGCACTCGACATCTCGTTGAAGATTAGCAGCATGCCAGCCCTCAAGTCCTCAAGCCCAGCCTCGAGCCCTGCTATGCTATGATCGATCTCCCCAAATCAATTTTGCTCATCACCCACAGCTAGCTCAATCCGTGCCACCCGTTTCTCCATGCCAGCCACGGGGCCTTGAGACTTCTCCCTTTTCCCTTCCTTCTTGGTAGTATTGCCACGACCTTTCTCATTAGCCAAATCGTCCCTGGTTACCTTCGAAGCCGTCACGTCCTACTCTCTAAGCCCACGAGATCAGCAGCCAACACGAGCTCCCACGAGCAAACTTGATGGTTCCCTTGAACCTTTTCTCTGATACCACTTGTCACAACTCTAGTTCGATGCGTCACTCTTCGATTGTGTGACACTCTTTCCTTAGTCTGGCAAGGATGGGTCAGCCTTCCCACGGACGTGCACCAACTAGGCACAACGTGCTATTCACTAGTGCGTACCACCCACGCACTAGCTTAATTCACGAGTATGCACCAAACACACATTTATAAGCCAAGCACACCACAAGAGAAGGACACACAAGTTTGGCTCAAGGGCCTTATAAATCCACCATATCCAAAGAATCCTTACAATGTATGAGGTCCTCACGCTTCTGAGGCTTTATCCTTCCCAGGCTCCACACATTTTCCAGGTTGGGGTTACAAATGAGGGGTCCTCTCCTTTATATAGGCTCAATGTCTTATAACCTACGGTCAAGATACATCCACATGGCATACATCTGACGGCTAGGCACCCTTTAGCCTTAACAATTCTCTAGATTCTACACAGTTTAGCCTCTAGGACCGATCTAGAAACCCACTAGAACCCACGTGAGTTTACTAGACAACTCTAGAATCTTCCAGGCACAAGTGATATAAAAATGGGTCTATGCACATAGTGTACAAGGCATTTAGGCTTAGCAAAGCTTGGGTCGTGACATGGTGCTCTTGTTGAACCCAGTTGTATGGCGTTTATCAATCGCAACAAACCCAACTGTGAGGGGTCTCGTTCTCTTGCACGATTTTAACTACATTGAGGGTCTGCTTTTATGAGCATACCCTTGCTCGATGGTCCCCCCCCTATATGAAAACAGCCTAAGAAGGCTTTCTGGGGTGCCTCCTTCTTGGCTGCTCCCTTCTCAGGTCTAGTTCCATTACCGCACACCACCTTCTCACCACTCGCCCTCGATGGCCTACCCTCGTGGTTTGACTCCACTGCCCGAAGGTCAAGGTCTGCTAGGTCGTCAACTGCCGCTGTAGCAGTAGCCAAGTCATGCATGCCTTGCCGCCTTGCCTCCTCAACTCGGCCTGGGCTCAACCCTGCAACCCAGACACTAAATTTAACAATTGATTCTTCTCGGTCATGATCCATATATCCAGCATCAATGACGCGAACCTATTCACATAGTCACACACTGAACTCGTCTGGTGAAGCTTTCTCAAAGCCTCACGAGCCACCCAAGTTTCGTTTCTTGGCAAGAACTGCTCCTTCAGTTCTTGTTTCAAGGCCTCCCAAATGCTGACCTTGGTCCTTGTTGTGTTCGCAACCCTTATCCTCCACCAGAGTTTCGCATTTCCAGCGAGGTACATGGCACAAATGCCAGCTCTATCCTCCTGATGGTCATGAGCAGCCTCAAAATACTGCTTCATATCCCACAAGTTTTGCAACACCTTAGAGTCCCGCTGGCCTTCAAACACATGGTTCTGATACCCTCATTGCTCGAGAGTCCAACTCACCACTAATCTGCCTTGACAAGCGCCATGTCTTCTTGTAGGTTTGCTAGGTTTGCCTTGAGGTCGTCCATGAGCCCTCTCATGCGAACATCATAGGCACCACGGTGCCCTTCCGCCTTCTCCTCCAAAGCACCGAACCGGGCCTCCAAGACAACAAGGTTGTTCCCTACCTCACCATCTCGAGCTCCTTGGGTGATTTGTTCCAACTGCAGTGTTCAACACGGTTGCGCACATCAGCTATACACCAGCCATGGTTGCACCAGCCAACCTTAAGCTTTGCTACCAACTATCACGAGGATAAATTTTCTCACTACGTCCACGCGACACCCAACCTCAATCCTCGTTCCACCAAGGCTGGGCCAACCTTCCTTCACAATGCACAAGAGAGAGTTAGATTCAATCACATGCACAAGGGACACATAAAAGCGACCGAATAGCCAAGTGCCATAGCCTAACTTGTTCCACTATACAATTGCAAGAATATATAGCCACAGTCCCCACTTGGGCCGGGCAAGGGTTACTTATGGCCCCCAAGGTTACATTTGAATTTCAAGTGCTACATTGTACATAACGATCATGCCACCACAATGACCTTTTGCATGTAGGTCACTTGGCCACCCACTACTTGGTCAGTTACACACATAGTCCAACCATATCCCACTTTTTGTGCCAGCAAGGCGTATTTGCCCACCGCTCCTGTGGCCATTATGCCTACCTTCCCCTCTCCCTCAATCCAGGCCACTTGGCTCCTGAGTGGAGGCGGGTGGGTTCACTAATCAATTACTCTAGGGCTTGACTAGCCATGCACGCGTATAATACTATTACAAGGGTCTACTCACACCTGCACTACCACTCAAGCATATGTCCTATGGCAGTTACATAAGCCCATACCTAGGAAGTTACATAGTTTGAACCCACATAGCCGTCTTGATCACACACCTGCCCAGCCAGGTGTATGGCTTGCCTCTTGCACATTGTCCTCTTGACCATGCCCCATCAGGTCGAGCCATCTCTTAGCCATCAACCCACTTTATCCTTTGCCTAGGGCCTCACACCAAGGGTCTTTCACCACCACCCATGCGTGCATGCACACCCAATGTTGCACACCATGACCCTCTCACTTGACCTAGGGCGAGAGGCACACACCCCTCTCAACTATAGTGTTAGACGTAAAGAACTGACCATTGTGAGTTGTACCTACTCCATACCAAAGTGACACATGTTGCTTCATGCACCAAGAGGTTCCCCCACGCCCTTGGCCATCAATGTATCACAAGCACCACTTGGCGTGCACCACGCTCTTCGTGCTGCACTAGCTGGCTTGCACCATACGCACTAGTCGCACCATCTAGCTGCGTCCCATGCACTAGGCTGTCTGCACAATGCGCACCAGGTTGCCTACATCACACGCATCAGGCTGTCACCACGTGCACTAGGCTGCCTGCACCACATGAAGCTTAGGAAAAGGGGCTTGACAATAGCCTTGTTTGAATGGCTCTTCTCATAAGAGGTCTTGTGTTCATGTCCTATTCTGTTTGTTATTTGTTACTTTTCCATCTTAAATTAGGTGGTTTGTATATAAAATAATGTCTATATATTGAAATAACATTAGAGTGGTTGTGTGGTAGCACTTCGTTTCATATGCTATTTGTCCTAGGTTCAATTTGTGTTGTAGTCGGTAACACGTATTTTTATAATAAAAAGCTCAAAAAAGTTAAAAAAAGTTCATTTATAAGATTCAGAATCCTAACCTTATTAGATTCAACCAATGTTTAAAAAAATGCTGATCCGGATCGGAACCGGCAGATTTGGATTGGGAATTGTCGGAGCCGAATCGGTTTTTGCAAAATATTGGGAACTTGTGGGTTCCC
>NW_006499912.1:4203467-4219690 GCF_000471905.2 Amborella trichopoda | reverse complement strand
ATCATTTTCCTATCAAATTAATTTAATTGTGTTTTTTTATGATGAAAATTATTTTAAGATTATTATTTGAATTTTATGAACCCCTGGATATTATATTTATAATTTTTGAATTTATAAATTAAAGATATTGATTTTACAATTGTTTAAATATTCAAATAAATTATTTTATTAATTTTAGATATATAAAAATATCATGGGGGCCCATTGTGCACATAGGCCCGCCATATTTTTAGAAGGTGGGACTCATGAGTGCCTCCCTTGGGTGGCACGACCCACCCTTATTCTCTTTCTTATTTTTTGGTGATATGGCATGTGGCCATATGATTGGAAGATATTGACTTGATATATATTTGAAAGATTTTGTGGAAAGATTGAGTAGACGTGTGCTATTTTATGGTATGCACAATATTTGGATTAGACTTAATTTGTTTAATTTCTATTGATGAGAAAATAGTTTAAGAAAGGGAGATAATGGTTCATGCATCTTCCATAATGTTGATGGATCATCTATAGAATGGATGGCTCAGATCTCTCACCCCATAAGTCACCTTTGATCGACGGTCTATGTTCAATCTTACAAGAAGAGGCAAGCCAAAGAAACCCTAATCTTATTCAAAGCATATAAAAATGGATTGTCTTTACCAAAAAATATCTACACCTTATCTTTCTAGCTCTGTCTCTTCAGAAAGTTTATATCTTTCATGTTTGATCTCTCTCTTCCACATTGTGAAAGAACCTAAGAGTTTAAATTATGGAGTTCTTTTCTACTATCTCTCAAGTATGGATTTATGGCTAAGGGTTTTAGGGTTTAGCAAAAGAGAATCCATCTCTTTCAAACTAAGTTGCTAAGAGAATTTAATTAGGGTTTGAGTTTGTGATCAAAGGGGTTCATATTTCATTGGTGTGGCTTGGCCGAAATTCGCTTTCCTGGTTTGAGATTGAAGCTAGATCATTGATCCGGCGCCATCGGATGATAGTGACTCGGTGTGGGGTGTAATAAACCCGGTTGAGGTAATCTCCGGCACTCTTTCTTTTGTTTCTTGCAATCTTATCTTTTATTCTCAAGCATAGTGTATAGTTGTTTTAATAGCATCAAGTTGTTAAAACCTTGGTTTTATTGTTATGTTGATTTTATTTTGAAATTTATCTTATTATAACAAAGACCACATGTAAGTGATCTTTTGCCAAAAGAAAAGGGTAGAAAAAAAAAAAATGTATTCCTTGGTAAAAGATCACATAGGTCTTTCGTTCATGTAACTCATTGGTTTTTTTAGTGTAACACTATCGCTAATAGAGGCTGTGACTGTTGATCCATTTTTTTTCCGAGAAAAGTCTTTATAAGATTGCGGCCTTAAATTATTATTCGACCAAAAGGTAGATGGCCTCCGATTTTCGAGGGTTGCTTGAAGCTAAACTTTGATGGGAGTTTTTTGGAGAACCCGGGCCGGGCTGGTGGTGGTGCGGTTAAGAAAATCAAGCTCAATAACAGTCGGTTGTGTATGACCACTCTCGCTAATAGAGGCTGTGACTTGTGATCCATTTTTTTTCTGGGAAAAGTATTTAAGATCTCAGCCTTAAATTATTATTCGACCAAAAGGTAGATGGCATCGGCCTTTAGAGGGTTGCTTGAAACTAAACTTTGATGGGACTTCTTTGGAGAACCCAGACCGGGCTGGTGGTAGTGGGGTTAAGGAAATTAAGCTCAATATGACAAATTATGCATAATTCTTTTCTTTGTTGAATGGTATGTGAAGGGTAACTCTCTGAATATGATCAACTGGTATACTAAACGCAGTAGAATACTGTAGAAAATTTTGCCTATGTGAGGTCATGTATATTTGTAAGAATTTGATGGTCTCATTTCAACATGTTTATCGGGAGGCCAACTCCGTAGCTGATGGTTTGGCAAAGTTGGTGCGAGCCTTGATGATTTTTAGTTTTTGAGATTTTAGTTGATGTATAATTCATTGTTACCAATCATTTCTTTTAATAAAATAGAATATCATTCTCCAAAAAAAAAAAAAAAAAAAAAAAGGTCGTGGCCTTAAATTGTAAAAAAAGGCAAACTAAAAAATCCATAATAAAAGGTTGTTTTGATGGTAGAAAACCCTAAAAAAAAAGTTGTTTTGATGAAAAGGTTGTTTTGATGATAGAAACCCTCTAATTGATCATCTCAATATCTAGATGTATGGATTGGAAAAAAAAAAAATTGACTTTAAAGCACCAAAAATGGTGCACCTTATAATATTCTATTTAGTCTATCCATTCTCAAGATGTTTATGTATTTGTAGATCTACTCGATCTGGACCATCTTTGGAATTTTAAATTTCATAATTATCTATAAAGAAGTTTTTTCGCTCATCATTGAAATCTCTGATACCAAAAATTTGCGCTTTCATTATATTATTTAAGGTTAACACCTTATACAAACCACCCTCTTTTTCTCATACTAACAGCATGTGCAAGGGAACGCAGACATACGCTCTCTCTACATCAATGTAAAATACACTTTCCAAGTCGTGATTGGGTCCTAGCGTTACATGCACCTTACCAACTATTGTTTTTTTATCTTTTTTCTTTTCCTTTTCGTTTTTAATTCATTAACCATCAGAATGGGTGCCCCATAGTTAGAAAGTCGGAAAATAATAAAATATTGACATATCAAAACATTGGTAATAAATTGGTTTTATTTCAAAAAGTTGGAAGAAAAAAATAGGTAAAAAATACGGATCGTAAGGAAAAAAAAAGTTATACAATCATGACTATTTCAGATTTGGCTCAAAAAAACGCAATAAAAAAATCAGACATGTAAAGATGACTCTATATAGGATTTTGATTTGCAGCTATTGTATAGGTATATCAAAGCCATTAAACAATAATTTTATACCCTTACCTGTGCCATTAGAGTAATACTTAACAATTTTTTGTTAAAGCTTTCACTAAATCCAACAACAATGCTTATTCTGTTGTCACAAAACAAAACATATTGTATATTTATTGGGAGCATAAAGTGAAATAATAACAATACTAAACACAAACTAATTAAAAAATTACAACTTTTGAACCAACGTATAGGATTATTTTTCAAAGAAGAAAAAAAAAAATTGCCCCCTATGTAGGACTGCCATCACCAAGGGGTTGTTTGAAACTGAATTTTGACAACAACTCTTTCGGCAACCCAAGACCGGCTGGCTTTGGAGGCATTATTCGGGCTTCTGAAGGAGCAATTATATTCTTCTTTGCAAGACCGGGCGGTGTTTTGTCGATAAAATGAAGCAGAAATAGAAGCTCTTGTGAGATGAGTGCAGCTCATCGTTCAAAGGGGTCTTTTTGGGGCTTGCATCATAGAGGGAGACTCTATGAATGTAATTTAACTAGAGTAATTCCAATGCGAGATTGCCTTCAAGGAAATTGTTGAAAATTTTCGATTTATGTTCGGCTATGTAAGTATCTTTTCAACTTGTGTATCGAGAAGCAAATTCAGAAGCTGATGGCCTTGCCAAGAACGGAGTTGAAATGCAAACGTTGCAAGCTTTTGATGGGTAACCTTTTGAAATGCAGGCGTCGCAAGCTTTTGATGGGTTACCTTTTATGAATGTTTGTACTAATCCTTTAATCAATAAGTAAGTAAAATTGTATAAATAAAATAAAATAAAAATAAAAAGATCCAAATATATAAAATAGTGGTCCATTCAAAATTCTATGTTGTATACACCAATGAAATAAAAAAAAAATGAAATTAGTCAAACTTCTCTATGGAGAAAAAGGTAACCAAATGCTTAAAAAAATTGAATCTCACATTAAATTCCTAACTATCTAAATTTTTAGAATCATTGAATCTCTCTTAGTCTCTATAAGGATGCTATGGAAAGAAATTTTTTTTTTTATTAGGTTACTCTTCCTCTAATTCTAAATATTATTTTGAAATACATGATTGTTTTGATTCTTTTTTGAGGGAATATATTGCTTGTTCAAATTTTTTATAGAAGTTTTTGTTAAATCAAGATTAATGTACTTATCTTAAAACCAAAATTCAATAATATTAAGTTAATAAAGAGAAACTTATTTGGAACAAGTATTTTTGAAAAGTTTTATTGAAAAGATGACAAAATATGAATTTATATCGGTTACCATTAAAAAACACAATTTTTTGAAGATCTTTTAAAAAGCTCGGAGTTCTAAACAGATTTTAAAAAATCACAAATTTTTTGACAAAATCATGTTTTAAACGGAGACTTGCTAACTATAATCCGCCTCCCCCAACCACCGATGGCCTAACCTGACCAACCACGTCTGCATGGCTTTACCTTCCAAGATATGCATGAACTTGCTCACATGCTTCATGTATGTCACGTGTGCACAATTTGATGTTTACAGTGGCCTCAGTTCTTGTGACCACGAATCTGTGCATGGAGGAATCCATAACGCCCACGGCCGATCTTGAAGCTTCCATGGTACCAGCACCACCGTTTTGAGTCTCGGACGTGACAAATCAGGCCGAGTAGTCGGTCTCGCCCTATAGTCGATAGGAGTTTTGGAAAAGTCAGTTGTAAAGTTTATTAAACTATATTTATATTAATACATTGAATTTAGATTATATATTTCCTAGGGCCCCTACAGATATTATTGACATATAAGTTGGCGGGCGAGCAGGAGAATCCCGCAAGTGAAATTCTCTTTTTGAAAGACCTCCATTTTTATATGGTAGAAGATCTAAAAACATTTAGCCCAATTATTATATGTATTGCATTTATATCTTTATTTTCAAAAAAAAAAAAAGAACTAGACTCGGCCGAGTTACTCGGGATCGCCCGAGTGACTCGCCTCGGCCAATGCCCGAGTATCTTGGCCCAATCAATTTTTTAAGCACTAACCAGCACATATGGATAATCAATATGCAGTCTTCATCAATAAGTCCTAACTAATAGTTGGAATCAACTCAAAAGGGACGTTCCTCTATATTCAACCACAAAATGGTAGTAATCAGTGTAAGCACCACAGTTCCATTAATTGAAAGGTTGAAAAAGCCAAAGAATGAGATATCGATGAAATCTGAATGGGAGCGCAGCTGGAACTTTTGAGCTTTCATTCAGTCTTGAAAGCGGGCTTCTCAAATATTGTACAATATACAAAGAAATGATGAGGGTTGAGGAGTTGAAAGCGGGCTTCTCAAATATTGTACAATATACAAAGAAATGATGAGGGTTGAGGAGAGTCGATTGCACGGCTACAAGCAGGTCATTACTGTCAAAAAAGCTGTTTAGTGCACAGCTTTCACTGGTAAAATGTAAATCCCTACGTGGCCTTCAGATGGCTGAGTGCCCTGTTACTTGACTCCTCATAATACGATATGCCTTGAGGCAAAGTAAGCCGCCGTAGCGTATGTAAAAACCGGCTTTGAAAAATGCGGATTATTAGAATCGAGTCATGATTAAAATCACATTACATGTGGAACAGCAGAAGTGATGTACAGCTATATGCAATAGCACACACAAACCTCTCTCTCTCCTGTGAGTGCTGCTAACAAAGTGCATCAGTAGAATACATAAGAAGTATGAGGCTTAGTTATACCCATTGAAATGCTACTAAAATCCAACCAGCACACAGGCAAGCCACACCCTCTACCAGTAGCAATCTGTACAAAGCAAACAAAAAAAGTGGTAGGGTATACAAATTGTAGAAGATGACCTCCATGCATATGAACCCCAGAAAAGAATTAATCCCTCTACTACAGTCTCCTGCTTCTTATGAAAATAATGCAGGGGATGACATAATTAAAGCCAAATGGACTAACGAGATGTCTTCTTGGAGGTAGACAACAGATGACTCATTTCATTTCCTGAGAAAGTTTATTCCTCAATAGCATCTCAAAGACCGGGACAAGGACACACGGAACTTTCTTTTCTTTTGGGCTTTTCTTTTTCTTATTCATCCTTTTTTTTATTTCTTTTTTGTTTTTGGTTGTTTCGCTACAAAAGTTCCATGGAAGTGCTATCAGTTGAAAGGAAGTAAAGGTCGTGAAGGGTGGCTAGTAAAGCGACTGAGAAGATAAGCAAGTGCATCGAGGGCGTATATGGGCATAAACCAAGGTGTGACATACAAGGCTTGCTCTGAGTGCAGATTGGACATGAGAAAAAGACTGTTCTTGAAGGATGTGTGGATAAACGTGGCACCACTGAAAGAGCAGTTCCCGAGACTATTCACCATCGCACATGACCAAAATGTGGTAGCTGCTGATGTTATTCAAAATTTTGGTAAGAGCCTGGTGTGGTGCCATACTTTACTAGAGGGTTTAAAGCAGTAGGAAATCCATGACTTACTGCACTTGATATCAGTTTTACAGGGGTTATTTACAGATTCAGAAGAGAGGACCCAACGGTCCCCAACAGCAAAGATGAGTTTACAGTCCAAGTGTTTTCAATGGGAGCCTGAATCAATTGCTGACCTGGTAAGGCAATGCCTTACGAGCTACCACAGCTTGGGCTTATACTTTTGAGAGTCTAATCGCCTTCATGTGGGAAGGCCAGCTCTAACTCTATAGAAGGCTTTCTGAAGGCAAAAGACATAGTATCATAAGGCTGAAAGAGAAAATTAAGCCCATGATTATCTCATGGGCCATGAAGAGAAAGTTAATAGGGGCCAATGATTACATAACCAACATAAACGAGAAGTACCTCAGTTTGATGAGTATAAGGACAGTTAAATCATGTGGTCTATGTCTCAGGGCCCTATATGTAATTATTATATTTAATATGGTGGTGGAACAGGATGCTAATGGTATTTTAGTAATTTCTAAACTCTAACTTATACATAGGAGTTCACACAATCAACTTTTTACAGGTAGTTACAGCGGTAGGATTTGGACTTGGGATGCAGTTTTGCAATCATTAAGACAGCAACCAATCAAGCCCAAGCCTAACTCCATTCTTCAACCTGTCATGGGAATCAGTTTCACAGCTTCTATTATATTCTAAAGTCTAGCTTTAAACCCTAGGCATTATAAGCCATAATGCCATTTACTAAAGATCTATTAGTGATCAGTTGGAGCTGAAAATTATAGATCTAAATGGCCAGTTCACTGATCTCCTTCGGTGCAAGCAGTCATCAAGTTCAATTTTGATGCTTGCTTTCTTGGCAACCAGGGCCAGTAGGGATAGGACTATTTTGAGCAGCCAATCATGGGTATTGCTCACCTTTTCAAGTCCCACAAACCCTGTGACTGCTCAGGCCTAAGCACTGCTAGAAGGTCTAAAATTGTTTGATAACAATTGGGGTACTCTATTTTAGTGGAGGGGGGATGCTAGAAATGTTAATCTTGGCCTGAATTCCGATTTTGGCTTCCTGACAACTTCAACCCCTTCCAACTGAATCCTAGCAATCATCAGCCCAGTGCATGTCTCTTTTAAACACGTTAGATAGAGGCTAACAGGAACACGGACGGTTTGGCAAACAGGCTGTGGTAAGTTCTCAGATCGAAGTCCGAAGGCCTCACTTGGAGGCCCAAAGCTGAGCCTTTCTTCTTCATGGGATCTTGGCAAAAGCATAAGGCGGGATCCAAAAGCTGGGTGCAGTGGGCATGGCAGATGGCACCTCATTGATTCCAGCGTCTCTCTCTCTCTCTCTCTCATACATGCAAACAGCTCCACCAAGTGATGTGTTCAGGGAACGTGTAAAAGCAGGGTATGTTAGGGAATACAGATGGTTGTTTCATGGTTTACATTACAACCAGAAGATCCAAATGTGTTCCCAACTGCCCCTCTTCCCCCATCATATGCACCCCATTGTCTCTCTTATTCGTACTCCCTCTCACTTTCTCTCCTCAAACAACATCTCGCTAAGATTTGTTTCAGGGTAGTGTGAAAAGAGTTCTCATAGTTTTGTGTAGGAATCACTGAATCGATAAATCCCCTATCTCTCTGTTTAGAACTACCTCCTAACCCAACTCTCGGTCCTTACTTTTCTCTTACATGTCATTGTTAACAGCATGCATCTCTGCCAAAGCATTTGTACAAACAGCAGCATTTTGTAAGCAGTAACTTTCAATATTAATTAAATACAATGCAATCAGCTATTCTCCATAAATTAGGAAAAAAATATCTCTATGTCCTATCTATTTTGACAAGAAGTATCTGACAATAAAGGTATGCAATTTATGTAGTCACACAAAGACCTCAAACACCTAAATGAAGTTAGGGTTTTATTACTTCACTTATGATGAATCAGTTTTTACCCAGTTTGATCACTTCGACACCAACATACCAAGGTTTTTTGGAAACCTCTACTTGGTAGAAATCTTCACACAGTCCATGGAACATGTACGACAGCAACGAAACATGCACAAAGAGGTTGATCTCATTAGTCTTCCCCATTGAAGCCGTACAATTATATCTTGGGCATAGAAAGTACTTATCTTATTTTGTCTATTAACAAAAGGTTTTCCCAGCCCTAATCCTCATTTGATGCAGTTATGGTTGCACCAATAACATCTTGTTGAGTCCAAAGGTTATATTATATTCAGTTTCCACAAGTTATTTGTGTTCTGGATTGCTCCGGAATACAAATTTCATAGTTTTTTGGGTAACTTACATGTTTCAAGTTTTTGAACTTGTTCAGTGGATCTATTTCTGTGGAGCCAACCCACCCTCAAGCTGAATGGTGCTTTTACATGTGCCCAACAGAAATTTTATCATGTCCATGTTGATCATACATATGTCTCTAACTGGCACGGAATCCTAGTGTGAAAATATATTTTTCATGTGCCCAACATTTTTCAACTTGCACCTTTCTCTATCCCCCTTTCAATAATTTGCAAACTTTTGAATCCTGACACAATTCACTTTTGAAAGTGAAAAGAAGTAACATGTTGTTCACTGGCATGCAATACCAAAGCATGTAGACAATGTGTGAACATTTATTAGTAATAATACCATGTCCATGCAATACTTAAAAGACTTGTGCTAGATCTAGGTTGTTACTGACAGTCGCAGGTGAAGACCAGATCTACACACTGCTCCATGTACCCTTCATGGATGCCACAATGAGGGAAACAAGAATTGCACCTCCAATCCAACTAAGTGCCATGATACAACTCCTGCATATCTCTGAAAGCAGTAAGGTTATGGGGAAAGACGAGCTCAGTTCCACGTTTTGGGAAACCTGAAATAGATGCCATTAAAATTCACAGCCATAAAAGCCCCATAACAGGATACCCGCACTTAACAAAAACCAAACTCGTAAGGCATTAAAATGCTGCACCATTTGCATCAATTGTTGATCACAACTGTAAGGCTCTTCAAAATGGTTGTCGAATATCCTAAAATCACAATACCTACAAGGGGTTATCTATGCAAGGGGTTATCTATGCAAGGCATAGATAACCCCTTGTTCATCATTCTCGAGTAGCTCAGATGGATTACAAAATTGCTTCCCACAAAGAATCCATAACTCTCTCAAGGCTAATTCCTAGGTCAATTCAAGGCTTTGTGCACTACAATCTAAACTTTCTGCAGACCTGTATGCAAGGAGCAGATCCAGGTCTTTATTCTTAACAATATGTTGATTATTTTCGATAGGAACCTAGAAATTCAAAAATAACAAGCATACTAATTGCTACGATAAATGCACATCATTCTATCAACAATCTTCACATATGAGGTATTTAGATGGAAATTACTCGATTTATCAACTACATATAACGAAGACGAAAATTAGGAACTTGTGAGATTTTTACATATTTGCAGAGAAAATCTACTGGTGGATGAAAACAAAAGAAAGCCTCCTTTTTACTTTTTAATGATTTTTAACTCCTTTTTCCCAACTGTTTTACTTTTGATTTTGATTTCTTAACATTTTCTGGGGTGTATATTACTCAATCGAGTCCACTCAGACTCATTCAGAGTTACACGGGTATGGCCAGGGCTAAGAACCTAGCTGGAAGTGACTAAAAAAACATCGGTTTGGGAAATAGGGTTGTGCATGGACAAGGTTTTACTGCGCCAGAATTTGAATTTAGCAGAAAAACTCTATTTGAATGCCGGAAAAAAAAACGTCGACCTTAATGTTTTGCACTTCCATGATGCCATGACAAATTCAAGTTCATGTATGATGGATCGGCGTCCTTCTATGGCCAACTAACTCTAGTCTCCCTTATCACTCCTCTGTTCTTCCTTTCCTCAACTTATTGGCTTCCTCCCACATCCCATCCCTACAATACACAGTAAACATAAGCGTGAATGTTGCATTGTCTAAAGGCTGCAACTCTAAGGCAGGGTCCATGGCATACATTGTCATCTTCACATCCCCATGCAAGTGGCATGCCCACATGAAACTCCTCCATATGGACACAAAGTTCAATAGGCATGCCATCCATGAATCTCTTGGCCTTATGTAACATCCCAGTCCTACTATATATATCAACCATGAGTGGATAATGGTTGTTCCAAGGTAACATTCCATGTGCATGGACCATCCATTCGAAGATGCGTTCACCATTATCTACCATTCTAGCGTGGAGACAGGTCAATAATAAAGACGTGGGTGTCGCATAATTAGGCATGAGCCCACATCTCTTCATACCACCCTATAGATGCAAGGCATCTCTGCCATGACCACGTTGAGCATACCCATGCATCATGGCGTTCCAGGAGATCAAATCTTAACCCCTATTCTCTCAAACACCCTGTAACAAGATTCTATAACTTGGATCGAGCCCTGGATTTGGCCCTGGCCCGAGCCAAGTTACTCAGCCATGTCCGATCCTCCATTCTCTCAAACATTCTATAACAAGATCCTGTAACTCGGCTCAGGCCCTTGACTCAGCCCTGGCCAGAGCTGAGTTACTCGGCCGAGCCCCACATGAGCGCAAATCATGCCCAAATATCCAAAAATTAAAACTGTAAATATTTGTAGCAATAATGAAAATCAACAAAAACTAAAATAAGTAATAAAAATTATTAAAGGACTATAAAATATGAAAAAAAAAGTATATAGAAAATGCATACTTGAAAAAATTGATTATGGCTTGAATATTATAGAAAAAAAAAAAATTAGAGCCTATTATAAGAAAAGTTCACAAATTGTCACAGAAAAACATAAAGCTCATATAGAAACATATTTCCAAATCATTTATTACTATTCTTTTAACCAATTTTTTGAGCTTTTAATGGTATATAAGTAGGGGGAGTTGGACCCAGAAACTTGCATCAGCAGGGTGTCAAGATCCAGCTACTCAGCCAAGTCCAAGTGGACATGGCCGAGCTTTAAAACGCTACTCTGTAACTATCCTCAAGAGCCACATATCTAGCATACATGTCCGAAAGAGGGCTAACACAGGCTCATGCATGATCACATTCTTTATGTCATATCCATTGGTCCATCTCCCTTGCCTAAGTGAAGCTAAGCCTGCACATGCGCTCAAAATGCTGGACATGTTTTCTTCCCTATCATTTGCATCTCTAAAAAACTCCAATGCCTTTTTATTGAAACCCAAATGAGAGAAACCCGCTATCATTTGTTACATTTCATGCATCATCTCAAAAACTATTTCTGCGTCTATTTTACCTCCACCTTTAATCAAGGCATCTATAAGAGCGATTTGTAGCATTAGATCCAATCCAAACCCTATTTAATCACTTGGACATACACCACTTTCATTTTTTTATGTAAACCCTTAAGAATTACAAGCATTCAAGAAAGCCATCAAGGTGCCCTGATAGGGTTTAAGGCCCTTGTATGCATATTCTGATAGTGAAAAAGCCTCTCTAGGGTCTCCTCCCTTAACTAACCAACCCATTACCCTTAGATCCGATCCAAACCCATGTTTGATCACTTGGACATGGACCAGTTTCATTTTTCTGTAAACCCTTAAAAACTACAAGCATTCAAGAGAGCCATCAAGGTGCCCAGATAAGGTTTAAGGCCCTTGTATGCATATTCTGATTGTGTAAAAGCCTCTCTAGGGTCCCCTTCCTTAACTAACCTACCCATTATTGAATTACATGATACTGCATTTTTCTCGGTCATTTAATTAGGAAGACTTTCTTGAACAATCCCACATTTTATATACACATCAATCAATAAGAGATGTGCAGGCAATTACATCTGAGTTCAACTCTAGTTTCACAATCAACCCATGATGTGATCCTCCAAAGTTAGATAGCTTGAAGCCACTGCAATCTCTAAGAAAGCCCCAAATGTCGCTCCATTAGGAGCAAACCGAACACCACTCTCTTTCTGAAGAACTGAATCAACGCATTACACAAGGCAATGTCAAGGCCTGAAATTAAAGCCCCATCGAGGGACTTTCTCATGCTCAACATGTCCACAAATTTAATACACACATTGAGAAGAGACCTCCTATAAATCCATTAGAATCCAACCCAATTTAAAATTCAGAAAACTCTGAACCAGTTCCCCTGGTTCTCTTAGCTCGTCAAAGCCCTTTAAGAATTGAACTCAGTGGGCCATAGCACAATCCTTAGAGCCTCCACAAAGAGTAGAAGAGTTCTATCTCCATGAACCAAGTTAAAAAACCAGAATCATGGCATTATATAGCACAATATCACATCTTGAAAATTATTAAAAAACCAAATTTGCGCTCTCCCCAATTTTGAAGTATAAATCAACCATGGATTTTTGCAAAAATAAGTCTGAACTAGAAGTAGAGAAGATCCCCTGTGTGTGAATTTACTTGCCTAGATTTGCAGCTTTGAGGCTTGAACAAGCTATCAAATGGCTCGAGAAGCCAAATTCATATGGTGAGAAGCCATGAATTTGCAACTGGGTTACTAGGATTAAGCAGTTTTGAGGTTGGGTTGAGTGAGAATAAGCAGAAATGATGGTTGAAAATGAGACCAAACTTGGTTCTTGAATTTCATGAAACAACCGTTTGGCATTGTCAACAGGGCCACATTTCACATAACCATCAATTTGATGGTTATATGAGGAGGTTTCAAAGAAATCTTCTCAGAAGGCGATGGATGGTTTTTATAGCTAGTAAAGACCTTTATTCAGCAACAAGTTAAGATCCTAATTTCTGATCCAATAGAAGAGATATGTAAATAGAAGAAGATGATCCTTTCTATATGAAATTTGCTTTCACAAAAATAGTTATTGAATTTGTCAATCACATTATTCTGCCCAAACAAGGAAATAACCAAAAGCATCATGAAAAGTGACAGCTCAACCTCATGCACATACATGTGGGAAACTCATCATCTTTTGCCATATCCAAAAGAACAGCATATTTAAGCAAAACATATTTCTACAAAAATCTTCAGCTATATCAAACCTTAAAAGACTGATAGCAGCTGGCAAGCCCTCTGGCACACGCATGGGAGGAAAGTGAAAGAGAGAGAGAGCTCTAGATTTTTTAGTCCAAGTATAAATCAAGCTGTGCTGCTCAAGATTAAATATTAGCAAGTCTTTGTTCATAGGAGGCATTTGGGAATCAAAAGAGTGAAAGGAAGGAGGCAAAAGAACGTATTTAATTGTAAATCATTGAAGGCCCTCTTCATATGAAAACCTTGGCACTGTGTACGACACAGTTTGCTTCATGTACCAATCTGGACTCTCGATATCCTCAATCGTCCACTTATACATGAACCAATTTGGAACCTTGCTTCCAGGAACACATAACTGTCTCAAGTGTGTAAACATTTCCTTCATATACAAAACAATAAAAAGAAGAAAGAAATTAGCAGTCACAGAGATAGAGGTACCTAGAAAACCAAACAGCAGGAATTCGCGTGGGAAGGAAGCAAGGCACCTTTTGTAGCCTCTGACGCCTCAAAGCCGGAGGGATGCAACCACTCCAAGTGTAACATATTCACGGATTTCAACCCACTGAGGCCCTGTATCTCACTCAGTGGGATTCAATCTTCAAAGTTGAGAAAGGAGAGACAAGTTGAGTATAACTTGCAGCAATGGGCAGTTAGAAGTATCTAAATTCTCCAAAGTGGCCTGGAGATCCTTGATAGCTAACAGCTCACCGCAATCTCTAACCTTCAATGTTTGTAGTTTAGAAAGGTGAGATACCATGGGTAAGGTTTGCAAACTTTTCCATTTGGAAGCATCCAGATGTATCAAGTTGGTGGGAAGATCAGGCATAGCAACCAAATGCTTACCAGTACTTAAAAACAGTTCTGTTAATCTAGAAAGGAGAGATAGCTTGGGCAACGTTTGCAAACTTTTGCAACCGTGAGCAGACAGATATTTCAAACTCTTGGGGAGCTCAGGAATAACTATTCAGCTTCTTACAGTGACCTAAATTCACGCTTTCTAGTTGAGAAAGTTGAGATAGCTTGGGCAAGGTTTGCAAACTTTTGCAACCGTGCGCAGACACATATTTCAAACTCGTGGGGAGCTCAGGAATAACTATCAGCTTCTTACAGTGACCTAAATCCACGCTTTCTGTTACTAGCATTTAGGTGTACCAAACTAGTGGGGAGCTCAGGGATAGCTACCAGCAGCTTACAATGACTGATATCCATCTCTTTTAATTGAGAAAGGCCCCTCATGCTACTGGGCAGGCCATGGAAATTGTTCCCACTGAAATCCAATCTTCTCAATGAGGACAACTTTTTAAAGTCATCTGGGATCATCCCCTGCAGGTTACAATAACTTGCATACAATTTCTCCAAGGAGCAAAGACCTGAGAAAGTAGATGGGCGCCTCGACAAACTAGTATTGAATCCTATTTTGAGAGTCCTTAAACTTGTAAGACTTCCCAAGCTTTCTGGGAGCTCTTTCAACTGTCCAAAGATGAACTCAGCCTCCTCGATGCCACAATTCACATCCAACTCCTTGCGTTTCACTAGTGATCCCAACAAATCTCGCAGTTTCTTGAGGCTGGAGCAATGTCGGAGATTGAGATAACTACATCTCGGGTCGGGCCCTTGACTTGGCCCTGGCCTGAACTGAGTGACCCATAAAAGTGCAAATCATGGCCAAACAACCTAAAAATAAAAATGTAAAAGTTTGTAAAAAATTAATGAAAATAAAATAAGTAATAGAAATTATTAAAGGCTTACGAAATATGAAAAAAAAGAGTATATAAAAAATGAATACTTGAAAAAATTGATTCATGGCTTGAATATTACAGAAAAATAAAAAAAATAAAAAACTAGAGCATATAATAAGAAAAATTCACAAATCGTCACAAAAAAACATAAAACTCATATAGAAACATATTTCCAGAGCTATTATTAGCATTCTTTTAACCAAATTTTTTAGTTTTTAATGGTATATAAGAAGGGGGAGTTGGACCCAAAACTTCGCCTCGTTGAAGTCGAGTTACACACTTGAGTCCAAGTGGACACAGCCAAATTTTAAAACACTACCATGTAACTATCCTCAAGAACCTCATATCTAGCCTACATGTCCAGAAGAGGTCTATCTTGAAAGAAATACCTATGTGATTTTTTACGGGAGAGTAATAATTTTTTTTATATTTATTTCACCCCTTTCTTTTTGACAAAAGATCACTTACAGGTGGTCTTTATTACAACAAGATAAATTTTAAAATAAATTCAATATAACAATAAAACCAAGATGTTAACAACTTGATGCCATTGAAAAAACTATACACTATGCTTGAGAATAAAAGATAAGATTGTAAGAACAAAAGGAAGAGTGTCGGAGATTACCTTAATTGGGCTTATTACATCCTATACCGAGTCACCACCATTCGATGGCACGGGATCAACGTTCTAGCTTCAATCTCGAACCGAAAAAGCAAATTTCGGTCAAGCCACACCAATGGAACATGAACCCCTTTGATCACAAACTCAAACCCTAGGTAAATTCTCTTAAGAACCTAGTTCGAGAGAGATGGATTATCTTTTTGCTAACCCTAAAAGCCCTTAGCCATAAATCCATAGTTGAGAGATGAGAGAGAGAAGAACTCTATAACCTAAACCCTTATAGGTTCATTCACAATGTGGGAGAGAGAGAACCTTTTCTTAAGAGAGAGAGAGAGAAATTCTAAGTGGGATATGAGAGAAATATGGAATTAGGTACAAGAGATAAGATTTTGAGTAGAGACAATCTTTTTTTTACATGCTTGAACAATATGAGGGTTTTTTAGGGTTTTCCTTGGCTTGCCTTTTCTTGTAAGATTGAACATGGACCGTCGATCAAGGGTGACTTGTGGGGTGAGAGATTTGAGCCATCCATTCCATAAATGGGTCATCAACATTACAGAATATGCATGGACCATTATCCCC
>NW_006499912.1:4174596-4203054 GCF_000471905.2 Amborella trichopoda | reverse complement strand
AAATATATCAAGTCAATATACACTTTCAATAGTTGGTCAAAATATTCCATATCTTATTTGACCGCATGTCATAATATAATATTACCAAAACATGAAATAACTTAAATCCAAGAAAGAATCCAATGAGTGGGGCGTGCCACCCATGTGTGGCACATGTGGGCCCCACCTTCTTGATGCATGGTGGACCCATATGCACAATGGGCCCCCACGATATTTTTTATACATTTTAAATTGATAAAATAATTTTTAAAATATTATTTGAATTTTATACTTTTATAAAATAGATATATTTTTATAAGTCCAAAAGTTCTAAATAAAATATCAAAAGACTCATAAAAATTCAAATAATAATTCTAAAATAATTTCTATCATAAAACAAACATAATTAAATTAACTTGATGGGAAATGGATCACTATGGTTTAAGAATTTAATCTGCAATCATGGGGCACTCCACCTTCAACTGTAGACTACAGACCACACTTGCTTTATCGAACCAACCCAGTATTTCTCATGACCCACAGACCAAGTAAAGACTCATTAGCAGGTCACCAAAGTCTGGTCGATGAGCTAAGGGATCGTAATCCCAGTCTGTGGATCACATGTCCTCCCCTAGAGACAAATCAAGATCACCAAGACCTTATGCGATCATAACTCAATAACGCATAAGGGTATCTCTCGCACATACAAACACTTCACCCTAAAAGGTAGATTTCTGACTTTCCCGAATGATCTATTGATATGCATGTGATGTGATGGTACATGGATGAGGTTTTGGCCCATGTCTCTGTAGGCCACCACCACACACAAAGGTCACACAGTCCCTCTGCTAACTCATCAAAGGCTAACCCATAAACCCTCATCGGTTTGTTCTTCATGCCCAAGTAACATGGGTTTTTTCCAACCGACTGGCCTAGATCGTCAAGCAAGATCGGTATCAGCAAACCATCATTTGCTTAGTATAGTCCACGAAAAACCACACCCCCACTGAGTTCATTTTCCACTATATCATTTCATTTTACAAGCACTCATAAGGCCTTTAAGGGCCACATAAACCCAACATATCTAACATAGGTTCATGCATGATCACACTCTTTATGTCATATCCATAGATACATCTCCCTTGCCTAAGTGAAGCTAAGCCTGCATATGCCCTCAAAATGCTGGACATCATGAAATAGTTCTTTTTCACGCTAACCATTTGCATCTCTAAAAAACTCCAATGCCTTTTTATCAAAATCTGCTATCATTGTTGTCTATGATACAATGCTTCTCTGATGCATCACTTCATAACTATTTCTGCATCTATTTTACTCCACCTTTGATCAAGGCATCTATCAAAGCTATTTGTACCATTAGATCCAATCCAAACCCCTGTTGGATCACTTGGACATGCACTAGTTCCATTTTTTCTGTGAACCCCAAAGAACGACAAACATTCAAGAGAGCCATAAAGCTTTCTGATTGGGTTTAAGGCCCTTGTATGCATATTTTGATAGTGTAAAAGCCTCTCTAGGGTCCCCTTACTTAACTAACCGACCCATTAATTAATTACATGATACTGCATCTTTCTCAGTCATTTAGTTAGGAAGACTTTTTTCAACAATCCCACATTTTATATATGCATCAATCACTAAGAGAAATGCAGGCAATTATATTTGAGTTCCAATGTAGTTTCACAATCAACCCATGATGTGACCTTTCAAAGTTCAATAGCTTGAAGCCACTGCAATCTCTAAGAACAACCCCAAATGTCATTCCATTGGGAGCAAACCGACCACCATTCTCTTTCTGAAGAACTCTCGGGCAAATTCAAAGAGGCCAGTATGAGAGTACCCCAACAATCAACGGATTCCACTAGGCCATGTCAAGGCCTAAGTCCAATTCCCGTTGAGGAACTTTCTCATGCTGGAAATGTCCACATAGTTACTATACATATTGAGAGGAGCACCCCCTGTAAATCCATTAAAATCCAACACAATTTAAAAATTAGAAAACTTTGAACCAGTTCCCCTGGTTCTCTTAGCTCATCAAAGACCTCTAACAGACAAACAAATGTGAACTCAATGGGCCTCAGCACAATCCTTAGAGCCTACACAAAGAGTAGAAGAATTCTATCTCCATGAATAAAGTTCAAAAACCCCACAGTCATGGGCATTATATAGTATAATATCACATCTTGGAAAACCATAAACAACCATTTTGGAGTACAAATCAACCAAGGCCTTTTGGACAAAGGGGTACGAACTAGAAGTAGAGAAGATCATCTGTGTAAATTTACTTGCCTAGATTCGCAGCTTTGAGGCTTGAACAAGCCATCAAATGGCTTGAGAAGCCAAAATCATGCGGTGGAAGCCATGAATTTGCACCTGGGTTACTAGAATTAAGCAGTTTTGAGGTTGGGTTGAGTGAGAATAAGCAAAAATGATGGTTGTAAATGAGACCAAACATGGTTCTAGAATTTCATTGAACAACTGTTAGGCATTATGAACAGGACCACATTTCACATAAGTATAACCATTAATTTAATGGTTATACGAAGAGGTTTCTGAGAGGAATCCTGGTTTTATCAGAAGGTGATGGATGGTTTTTATAGCTAGTAAAGACCTTTATCCTGCAACAAGTTAAGATGCTAATATCTGATCTAATGGAACAGACATGTAAATAGAAGAAGAATGTCCTTTCTATCTGAAATTTCTTTTCACTAAAATAGCTGTTGAATTTCTCAATCACATTACTCTACCCAAACAAGGAAATAACCAAAACTATCATAAAAAGTGACATCTCAACCTTCTGTACATGTGGCAAACACATCATCTTTGCCATACCCAAAAGAACAACAGCGTCTAATGAACTCATATATCTATAAAATTCTTCAGCTATATCAAGCCTTAAAGGACTGATAGCAGCTGGCTCGCCCCCAGGAACACACATGGGAGGAGAGAGAGAACTCTAGATTTTTTTTAGTCCAAGTATAAATCAAGCTGTGCTGGTCAAGATTATATATAAAATTTTTTAGCAAGTCTTTGTTTATAGGAGGCATTTGGGAATCAATAGAATGGAAGGAAGGAGGCAAAAGCGTGCATTTCATTATTGATAAAAAAACAGCTGACATTGAAGTCATTTGTGAATCCATCTGTTAAATAAAAAGAAATTACAGTTTAGTAATCGAAAGTTCTAAACCAAAAATTCTGAGGCTGCAAATTTTCATTGAAGGTACAATGAATTGATGAAATCAGCCAGTTTTTCTGAAATGGAGTCCTTGGTGTCTTCTGGTTTGTATACAAAATGGATCCCTGCCTCCTTCAAAAGAAAGCACAGAGATGTCATCGATGGCCCTAATTCATTTTTGGCTTCAATTTTACCCTTCCAATTTTCCGATTCATTAACGAGTTCAATTTGATCTCCCCCTACCATAGGGTCCAGGAGAGGCATATCACCCCGGCCAAGTTCAACAAGGTGAAAATACATATGATTTCCGTGGCTCCCTGTAAAATTTGTAAACGAAACTCTATAAACTTCTGTACCTTCCCTCTTGAGCGATAACGTAACACGATGCGACGGGTGAGTGAAACGAAAATCACTGGAATAAACAACAAGGCACACCATTATTTGTCTAAAATGAAGGCCTCCTTCTTCTGAAACCCTTGGCACTATGCACGACACAGTTTGCTTCATGTACCAATCTGGATTCTCGGTGGTATCCTGCATCGTCCACTTATGCGTGAACCAATTTGGAACCTTGCTTCCAGGAACACATAACGATCGCAAGGGTGTAAACATTTCCTGTATATACGAAAGAAAAAAGAAAAAAGAACTTAGCGGTCACAGAGGTGAAGGTACCTCAAAAACCAAAGAGCAGAGCAGGAGTTTTCTTGCAAAGGAAGTAACGCACCTTTTCTAGCCTCTGACGCCTCAAAACCTGGGGGTTGCACCCACTCAAGTGCAATGTACTCAAGGATTTCAACCCACTGAGGCCATGTATCTCACTCAGTCTCTTACAGTTTATGAGTTTCAACATATGAAGTTGAGAAAGGTGAGAGAGGTTGGGTATAGTTTGCAGCGATGGGCAGTAGGAAGCATCTAAAGTCTCCAAAGCGATCGGAAGATCCTCGATAGTTAACAGCTCACCACAATCAAAAACTTGTAAACATTTTAAATTAGAAATGTGAGATAGCCTGGGTAAAGTTTGCAAGCATTTCCATTTGATAACACCCAGATACCACAAGTTGGTGGGAAGATCAGGGAAAGCAACTAGATGATTACTAGTACTTAATTGCAGGTCTACTAGTTTAGAAAGGTGAGATAGCTTGGGCAAGGTTTGTAAACGTTTGCAGCCAAAAGCACGCATAATCGTCAAACTAGTTGGAAGCTCAGGGATAGCTATCAATTGCTCACAGTTACATATGACCAGTGCTCTTAATTTAGAAAGATGAGATAGCTTGGGCATGGTTTTCAAATTCACACAACCACTAGCTTCCAGATATTCCACACTGGTGGGGAGCTCAGGGATAGCTACCAATTGCAGACAATTAGATATCCACAGTGTGTGTAATTTAGAAAGATGAGATAGCTTGGGCATGCTTTGCAGATTCACGCAACCAAAAGCATCCAGATGTACCAAACTAGTGGGGAGCTCAGGGATAGTTACCAGCAGTTTACAACCACTTATATCCATGTTTTCTAATTGAGAATGGTCCCTCATCAAGACATTCTCACTGACATTCAAGTTTCTCAATGAGGATAACTTTTCAAAGTCATCTGGGATCATCCCCTGCAGGTTACAAGGTCTTGCATCCAATTCCTCCAAGGAGCAAAGACCTGAGAAAGTAGATGGGAGCCTTGTCAAACTAGTATTGAATCCTATTTTGAGAGTCCTTAAACTTATAAGACTTCCCAAGTTTTTTGGGAGCTCTTTCAACTGTCCATAGTTGTTGCTGTCAAAACTCACATCCAACTCCTCGAGTTTCGTTAGTGAGCCCAACGAATCTGGCAGTTTCTTGAGGCTGGAGCAGTGTTGAAGATTCAGAGAAACTAAATTCCTTAGAACACCTATGGAATCAGGAATCTCAACCAACTTCGAGCAAAATTCGAGAATCATCTTCTCCAAGTTTGGATATAGAGAACAATTGGGAATTCTCTTCAAGTTACGGCAACTTGTAAGTTTAAGAATCTTCAATTTTGGGAAAAGCTGTCCAAAAAAATTGGTTGGCAAGGAAGATATTAGCCATGATAGTTTTTCAATTATGCAAGATAAAAAATAGAGAAAAGAAACAGTACAAGACGATGTTAAATACAAGTTAAGCCCCACACCTGCTTGTTGTTGCCATTTGACAAGTCAAAGACAGCATCACTTTTTGATAAGTCAAGGTAAATAAGCTTTTCAAGCCTAAAATCATCTGGGAGGGACCTCAAAGGACATTTTAGCCACATCAATTCTGATGAAAGATATTTCAAACTTCCAATAAGACATGCGTCACTGATGCTAAGTAGCTTCAGATTGGTCATAGATTTAAATGCTTCAGTTTCCAAACTCTGCTCCTGTCCGTTCCCCTTGAGCATTAGGCTTCGAACTTTACTAGTTCCCTAAGTGACAGCCAAAAATAAAAGTTAGACAAATTCTAAGATGCTAAAATAATGATGTATCTAAATTAATCGCCATTGATAAAATAGAGTCCAATCGTATAATTTGCTAGAAGTTCTACCCAAGAAGAGAAAAATGAGCTTGGTTAGGAAATCCTCACCTTATGATTCTTCAACATATCAAAGATTACATCTTGATCCCACAACCTACTCCGGCTTCCAGGATCATCGAGATTTTCTAGTTCAACAATACATCTGCCCATAGCGTGGATTTGGTCATGCATCCGCAAGCACTTCCCACCATCAATTTTTATAAGACACCTTTGCAAGAGCCTGTTTATGGAATTTGAAGCAGGGAGTCTACAACCTTTCCATATATCGATTGCATAATCTTTGTTCTCTCCAATGAAGAAGCATGCAATATCTAGAAATATTTGCTTCTCTTTTTCATTCAAACCATCATAACTTATTTTAAGCTTTAGCATGACATCATTATTAGGAACTTTTTTCAAATCAGTAACTGTATCTTCCCATGCTTGAATAGTTGTCTGGTCCCATAAGTAACTCCCCAACACTTCAAGAGCCAAGGGAAGCCCACCAAGAGTGGATACCACATCTATTGAGAGCTTGACATATTGCTGCATGGGTTCATCCCTCCTAAATGCATGCCAACTGAAAAGTTGAAGAGATTCTGTGTCATTCAATCCCTCGAGCTTGTAGATATGATGATTACGTACTCTATCATGCACATTCAATACATGCTCATCCCTGGTGGTGATGATGATCCGACTTCCTTGACAGTGCCAATCACGTTTACCAACTAATTTTTCAAGCTGGTTGTGGTCACTGACATCATCCAATACCACAAGTATTTTCTTAGATCCAATTCTACTCTTTATAACATTGATGCCTTTATGAACATCGTTTATGTTTGTATCTTCTTCATTAAACAGATCATTGAGAAGTTGTTTCTGCAAGGTGACAACTCCAGAAATATTTTCTGATTTTTCTCTGATATCTGAGAGGAAACAGCTGCTTGTGAAGCTCGATTTAATATGGTTGAAAACTGCCTTGGCAAGAGTGGTCTTGCCGATGCCACCCATGCCATGGATCCCAATCATTTGAGTATCATTGGTATTAAGATCTAAGAGTCTCATCACATCAGCAACCCGGGAATCAAGCCCAATAGGGTGATCAGCGACATGTAGTGGTGTTTTGCGCACTACCTCCATAGAAACATGCTTAACAATTTTGTTTACCAATTTTGCTTCAGTCCTATAGAATATCCTTCCTCATCAGGCAATTTAGAAAAAAAAAAAAATTTGAAAGGGCTCTTTTATGAAAAGTAATTGAGCAAAAGATATTTAATGCAACATAGACATTGATAACCATGTTCCCTAACAATATTTCCTAGCTAATAAGATGGATGTATTTAAGTCCAAAGAAGTTTTCATGTTAATGAAGTCCAAACAGCACATCAGTCCCCATTTCATATATATAAATAATTGAAACAACTCATTTCAACGGCTCAGTACCATGAATGCTTTCCGTGCGATATCTAATCGGTAAAACCAAATAAATGGTACTCAAAACCGGACCAGTTGACTGGTCAAAGCACCGACCGTGCTTTGGCCAATCCACTCTAAAGCAAAACCTATGGTCTAACGCCAATCAAAATTAATACTCGACCGGTTTTGGCCCGTCTGTCTGCGCTTCTACTCCATATGTTTAGAATTAAATGTCGTAGAAGGCATCTATCATGAAATATTCTTTTACATTATTTGAAATAACAAATATTTCATATAAAAATACGATATAAATCCTCTATCAATTTAATATTGCATTTTATAAATTTATAACTTCTTTAAAATTAGAAAACTTCAAGTAAAGTGTGCTTCTAAATTTTTTTGGAAGTAAGTTTTTGGGGTAAAAAACCATGCGATGGCTTGAAAGTCCATGTTCAAACCTAAATTCAAATTTTAAATTCTAAAAATGGGACAAATTGAGCATATTATAAACATTTTAAAATCTTGAAAATACAAGGTTTGGAATACTTGTTACAAGATAAATAATTTTTAGGACTTTAAATTCTTTTTCTTTTTTCTTTATAACATACATCTTGGAACTTCAAAACACTCTTTTCTTATGGATATTTGATGCGCAACTTACTTCTATAGTATTAAGTTACAACGTTATATAAACGTTTCTCTTTCTTAAAAGGGTAACGCATGTATAAGTTGCCCACCTCTATACAAGTAAGGCGCATCTCTACATTTTGTCGAAAGATGTATATCTAATTCAAAAAACATACAAGGGCTTTAAACTCCACGTCAAACCGGAATTATGAAATTTAAAAATCTAAAAAAGATACAGATTAGGCAAATCAATAAATATTTGAAAATATTGAAAAATAGAAAGTATAGATAACTTGTTACAATATGTATTTAAAATTATCTTTTTCCTTTATGTCGGCAATAAACCTTGTATAAAAGTTTTCCTTAAAAGGTTTAAATCGTATAAAAGTTTTCCTTAATAGGTTTAAATTGCATAATGAAACAACATATCCAAATTAGGCAAAACATTTCCCAATCCCATGGGAGTATACTGTCCATCTACACCCCAGGAAAAACTCATGCTAGGAATATTTTCTAAATCCCTAATTTTGGAGATGTAACCTTTAGAACCAATTAAACCATCGTCAAATGGGGGGAAAATTAAATAAATAAATAAATAAATGTAACTCTCCCCCTTTACATGCCTAAAAACAAATGACATCCCAAGATGCCACATGAACTGTCCAAATTTTGGAAGGAAAGATATAGATGTTTAGGAATTCAAGATCCAAATCTTTTCTCTTTGAAAATAGTTATCTAGCTATATTTAAATAGATCCCAAAATTTCTTATTAAAAACAATTCCCAAGTAAATGCTTTTCTCAAGGGAGTAAATATAGAGTATGGTGTATCTGCTCTCTAATATATTTAATTAGAAAAATTTCAACTAATGTGTTTAGATGTCAACTCTTAACAGATTTTTCAACTAATAGGTTTAAATGTCAGTGTGCATCAGACTGCTCAATGAATAAATAAATAAATAAACAGAGAAACAAAAATTAACAAGTGATCGAATTTTTGAAATACTAGGCTGGGACCTAGTTTCTATGCGGCCAAGCCCGCGCATATGAAGAAATACAGGATTATTAATAAATCTATTTTTGAGGTTGATTTTTTGACTTAATTTTTTAGCACATGTAATCCCTGACTTGGAGATCATGAATATGAAAAAATAAATAAATTTTAAAAACTAAAAATAATAATTCTAGTAAAAAAACATTTTGATCCTTGGTTTTCATTGTTTTTTTTGACGGATGCTTTGCATTTTTTTTTGGACCGCATATGTAGTCATGCGGTACACGAGACAATTTTCCTTTTTATAATACATACATATGTCTGTATTTTTTATTTTTCTTCCTTTAAGTTCTATAGGCTGTGGTGCACGAGACAATTTTCCTTTTTATAATGCATACATATGTCTGTATTTTTTATATTTCTTCCTTTAGGTTCTATAGGCTGTGCAGAGAGAGAGAGAGAGAGAGAGATTTCTTTCTTTCTTTCTTTTTACTCAAGAAATCCATGATAATTGGTTGTACCTGAAGTCCTTCATATTCCAACCATTAAAATCCGCAACTTCTTTCAAAGAACTTCTCCACTTCTGCATTATCTCCTCAGCTAACCCACTCTTAATTTTGTGATCTACAAAAGCTTCCTCGAAGGGCCCCATTTGCCAGCGGACATGCGAAGGCTCCACGGTATAGAACACAGGAAGGATAAGCCTCTCTCTCTTAGACAAACTGAGTAAATAAGAGAGGTGGTCAAGGCAGAAGAAAGAGGAAGCATAGTTGCGGGAAAAGACGGCTATAAAAACATCGCACCCTTCAATGGCTCTCTGTATATCACTAGGCTGATGTTGTTGCTGTGTGGGTAAGAAGGTGGAGATACCGGAATCAGTGAGAGCTTTGTTGAGATGGCCTGTGAAGTTCTTTCCTGTGCCTTCATCACAGAAGTTCAGGAAAACTTCCATGGATTTATTGTCAAAAACTGCCATGGATTTGATTTGGGTTCTCTCTCTCTCTCTCTCTCTCTCTCTCTCTAGCAGGTGAGGCAAGTGGTACTGAGTTTATACAATGTTTTTCAGCAACACTGTGTGGTCACAACAATTTGCTTACTTTTGACCCATGAAGTTTAGTCTTTAAGAGATTTCGTAAGAGGGAGTGTTTTCCATGCTCCCGCTGGATCATTTTGTTCACTTAGTTCCTCATTCAAAAGGGACCGACCTTCGGTATTTTTTTTCAATATAGTTTTAAATTAAGATATGATTTTGGATTTTGAAGTTTTGAGTGCTTAGATAAGACCATCCAAAAAATTGATAATTTCCATTTAATCAGACTTTGTAATTTGTTTCAAGCACGTAAGGAGTGCTTTAAAATTTAATTTTCTTTTTTTGTGTTTTTTCACTAGGTTGAAAAGGCTACCCCTCAAAATTTAAGGGACTGAAAGTACTCTTAGAGTGGAATTTTTTTGAAATCAGTTACTATGTTTTAAAGCAATTTTATGAGGAAAGTACTCTTAGAGTGGATTTTGCACGAGAGAATTTATGGCGGATTATAAAATCTTTTTCGAAAAAAATTAAAGGTTAAAAAAAGATTAAGGGTCTAAAAGCGTACTCCTCGATTGGATTTTACTAGTGGGCGAATGGAGCAAATGGCGAATCCCCGATCATATAATATTTCCAGCTAGAAACAAAAAAAAAATAATTTCTGATGACATGCGAAGAACCAAAATGATGGTTGAAAAAAATAAAATACATGATTTTCAGAGTGAAATTTCAATTTTCTTCCTGTGCCTAGTCATTGATGATAGAGATTATGGACTTGTGAAAGTTTATATCCAAAATCGGTGTAGGTGCAATAATAAGATGCAAACTCATAAGAATAGAGTGGTTCAGCAGAGTCACATAAACGTTGCGTAAAAAGATTTCATCTCCTCTATCCAACACGGCTGTCGTGTTCACATAAATTTTTCAACAAAGGCAATAGAATGGGAAATACTTTCCCAAGTATTATAACAAAAAAGAAGGCAAATGTGAACATGGAGCATCTTCTTTTTTAAAAGAAAAAAAAAAGGAGCCGGGAAAAGTTTATATAGAGCCAGGCTCTAAACGTGAACGATTTGAGCCTACCTCAAAACGTTCACCGGTTGTTTTGATGCTCAAATATCTTCAAATTGATCATCTCGACAACAAGATGCATAGACATGAAAAAAAAAAAAGATTTCAAATTTTAAAAATAGTGTATTTTGTAACACATTTTTTAACAGTTAATTTTCAAATTTTCATAAATCTATCGATCCACACTATTTTTGAAGCTTCAAACTTCATAAATAAATATAAAAATATATTTTAAACCTATCACAAAAATTTAGTCAATACAAACCGCACCCAAATTCAAAAAGTTAAAATCACTTTAGAAAACCGTTGATGTGCCTAGTCAATCAATATACGCAAAAGAGAAAAGAAAAGTATTCTTCTTTTGAAAAAAAGGGAAAATATAATATTAAAATAGTAATTTTTTTTTGAAGAAGTGATTGAAGTATACCAACCAATAAAACTTAGAGAAGTATTTGATAAGTTATTTGTGGGCCTCCTTCAAAATTCATCACAAACATTGATTTTGAATCTAAAATTTTATAATTTGTTATGAATCTCTAATTTCTCTTTTTGAGAAATAAAAATTAGTTCTTTTAAATTTTGTATCGCCGTCAATTTTCGCTTTTTAGTAGGGATATCAGTTCCAACTTAGAGATGGATATTTGATTCTTAAAAGAACGCATAACAATGGATGGCACCTGACTCTCCCTAACCACATCCAAGATATAATTTTCATATGTACCCTTTTGAAATACCGTTAAAAGGAAATACCATTATCTAGAAAATTCCCTTTACACTTATTCATGTAATTCATGAAGAGATTTACAGAATTATGAGAAATACCGTTAAAGGAAATACCATTATCTAGAAAATCCCCTTTACACTTATTCATGTCATTCATGAAGAGATTTACAGAATTGTGATAAGACATTAGTGATCAAGGGAGAGAACAAAGCAAGATAACATTTTTTTGTTCTTTTTGTCGATAACTGGGAAAAAGTTTCGTATTCGTGGTAAGAATGTAATCAAAGACGTTATGTTGTGACACCCACAGCCTGACCACCCATGCCTTGCCTTGAGTCCGTTCTGAAAAACCAAAGAAATGCTCAATAAGGAAAATAAAGAGCAAAAAGGGATGGCGATGAGAAAGAACTTGAGTGAGGGAAAGATTGAAACAGAAGAGAGGGGGGATGAAAGTAGATAGAGGATAAACATAGTAGGTTGAAAAGATTGTGAGAGAGATTTGATGGGAAGGAAAAAGATAAAAGAATTTTGTTCAGAGATTGATCAAGAGAGACAAAAATAGAGTACACAAAAGAATTACTTTCTTCTTTTTTGTATTCTAGTCCAAAAAGAAAAATAGTTATTTTTCTTTTACCAGTAAAGAGAGGGGGAGTGAAGGAGCTCGGGATAGAGAAACCAAAAGGGATGAACATAAAACAATAAATAATTAAATAAATAAAGGGGGTGATTGAGAAAGAACGAGGGGAGTTAGAAAGATAAAGAGGCCAAAGAAAGAAACAAAAGGCTTCACACTTTAGTTTTATTGTTTGAGAGACTTGATTTTTTTTGGCAGAAATTTTTGTTCTCTTACTATTTCACCATCAAGGGATTGTATGCTATAAGACAAGGAGATCACAATAACTTTTAGCTCTTAGATGTGAAATATATTAAAATGTATCGTAATATTTGAGTAAATTTAATTTTGGATTTTGTGCCTAGACGAACACATCTTTTCTTTTCTTTTTTTTCTTTTCTAAAATACGCTTGATTCAAATTCCAACTTCTAAATAAGGGTACAAATCTGCTAGTGAAATTCTAAACTACTTGTTTGGTTTAAGTTTGTACTTGTACGGTCGTTTAATACATGGAGCTCCTCACTCTTGGACGCATGTGTCAGTTAAATTGAAAAGGGTGTGGTTTGTATAGAGCCGAAGCTCTCAACAATCAAACTTGCTCCCACTTTCAAATAGTGTCAAAAAATATAGTTTCAATATTTGGAATTTTTGTGATAGGCTGATAGCTCTAAATTATATTTTCATCTTTAGTTGTAAAATTTAAATATTAAAAAATAGTGTAGATCGAGTAGATCTATAAAAACTTAAAAATTGACAGTAAAAAAATGTGTTACAAGATACATTATTTTGAAAACTTGAAATCCATTATTTTCTCATGTCCATGTATCTTGATGTCAAAATGATAAATTTGATGATATTTGAGCATCAAAACAACATCTTCTAGTGAAAGTTTTAAGCTAAGCTCTAATTTGATTATTTAGAGCCTAGGCTCTATATAAACTTTTCGTCATTATAAGGATTTTCTAAAATTACGAACTCCTAGCAAGATAGAGCATCCTCCTCTTTCTTTTTTTATAAGGTTAATGCTTTATGGTTTTTCAGAAGAGATCGTTTACAAAAATACCATTTTGCTTTTGTACATAAAACTGACAATTATTCTCATTCATTAGATGTTAAATTGGATGGCTTGGGATAAGACACGAAGACCAAAAATTTTTTTTTGGAATTTGTGTATATTCAATGGAATCTTACAACCACCCATTATGAAATTTAAAGGACAAGAATGATCGTAACCTCCATATACAAAAGATAAATTGTCTCTTTGTAGAAAATCATTTTTCATAATTATATAAGAGAAAAGCTGCAGTTAGCACACTAGTTAACGCTACAATCTTAGCCCAATGGCAATGGTCACAATTTTATTTCATATTTTAATCTTCTTTTTTTTTTTTTAAATCTAAATCATTTGAAATTTTGAGCAGGTATTCTTTTAAAATTAGAAGAATCTAATAAAAATATTAAAAAATCATTTATAAAAAAAATATATTGATCAAAATACCTTTCAAATGTCTCAAGGGTATGTTTATTAATTTATATTTTGTGTATTATTTTTTTAATATTTTTATTAGGTGCGTCTTTAATGCAAAGAATGGACTTCTAAAATTTCATTTGATTTGGATTTGTAGAAAAAATACTAAAATTATATTATGAAATGAAGTCGTGGCTATTAGATCGACTCAGATTCAATCTAAGCTGTTGAACTAACATTGTAGTTGTTAACTAATTGGCTAACCACAACTTTTCCTATATATATAATTATGAAAAGGGACTGTCTACAAAGAGACCATTTAAATATATGGTGTCAATCTAAAAGTGTAAAAGGTGCACCCTAGATTTCGATCTAAAAGGATTATTTCAATATAAAAAAATCATACATTTCATCATTAAAATTTATACCATCAATTCTTGAAAATTGTAAGTATTTATAGTTCTGCTTTATCTATGTCATTTTGAGAACTATAAATATTATAATTAGAGGTGAGGGTTTTCGCCACCAAAATGAGATGTTTTAGTAATATTAGAATTGACCTTTATTTTGATTGGGTAAGGCTGACACCTTGTGCAAACTACACCCTTTCCATAAAAGGTGGGTGCAATTTGCACAAGGTGTTGGCTTTAAATAATCAAAATAAGGTGCACTCCAAAATTCATTATATGGTGTAAAGTTATAATAAAAAATATTTGCATCGCTTGAGAATCCATTTTTTTAGCTAACTATAAAATTCTAAACTCGACATAGTATTCAAAAAATTAGATTTACAATATATGAAAATCTTGAAAATAGACGATCTAAATAATGCTTTGCAAGATTCGTTATTCTTGGACTCAATTTTTTTTTTCCCTTTTCATACATTTCAATGTTGAGATGATCATTTAGAGGATTTTTCACCATTAAAGTGGCCTTTTTCCATGAATTTTTTAGGTGCACCTTAGTTATATATTCTAAGGTGATAATAGTAAGATATTAAAATTTTCATTTCTTATATGCGATTCGTTAATTTTCCCCAATAATTTATTAAAGCGACAGTGTTGATTCCCCTATTGGAAACATCCGTTTTTGGCGGGCTCCAATTTTTGTGTAAGGAGACATTTTTGTGGAAGACATGGCTTCCAATGCTGCGTTTTCCACAAATCAAACATAAAAAATGAAACCTGTGACCCATAAAAAAAAAAAAAAAATGGCCTACCATTAAGAGTACGTATCAAACAAATCTTTAACTCTAGGATTATCTGGGAGATCATATGTCATGCAAAATTATATCTAGATGTTGAAAGAGAAAATTGCCCATCAAGTGGGGGAAACCACACATTACAATCACAAAAAGGATTCCTGCTAAGTGGATTAAAGCTATTAGAAAAGTGGAGCATTTTGGTATTTTAGTACAAAAGAACACAGCCAATACTCTCTCTCTCCACCCCTCTATCTCACATAGGTAAAATTGGAGAGATCCAAAGATTGATTGTAGTACGTTATTTTTTTTTTTTTTTTTTTTGGAAATGGCCAAAGAATTAAGATATGGTTTTGGATTTTGAGTGATTTGATTTGACCATCTAAAATTTAGATGCTTTTTATTTAGGGCAATATTTCTATGTTTTTCTTACCACATGAAACTTATATACTTCTCCTTATCCAACCGCCCATTCTGAATGGAAGGCTAAGATTGCCTCAATCACAACATCACGTCTCTTTACTATTTTATTTTAAATTTTTTTTCTATAAACTATTTTGACAACAAAGTTTGGATGTCCAATCCTCTATTAAACTCGTACTAGTGAAAAATATAAAAAAATAATATTTTCAATAAAATAAAATGATTAAAATACCTCTAAAATTTTCAAGAAGTATTTTGGTCCTTATATTTTATCAAAAAATTATTTTTAATAATTTTTATAGGTGCGCCCCAATGAGAAGATGGCACATTTCATATTCATACTATTTGTATTAAAAAACCAAAAATAAAATACTTTGAGACTTCAGATCTAATATCAAACGATAAGTGGCTATCTTGATCAAAATTGAACGGCTGGATGGTAGAGGAAACATAGATCTTCTGTGTTGTAGGGGAAGTATAGAAACATTTCCTTTTTATTTTATCTTATAGTGTTATTTCAAGCACATAAGAAGCGCTTTGTATTTCTTTATTGAGATTCTCACTAGGTTGAAAAGGCTCCCTAAATTTAAGGGTAAAAAATTGTAGTCCTAACTTCGGTTCAAGCTCGATCATATAATATTTCCACATAATATTGAAATTGTTCTAATTTAAAGAATAAAAAGTGTATTGTGGAAATGAAGAAGTTCGAATTAATTGCAGCTGGAAAATTAAAGAAGTTCCTACGGCATGCCAATAATCAAAACGAGTGTGTTAACTCGCCTCATCCAAACGACTCGGCCGTTGGTCACGGTGAGTCACTAGACCAAATCGTACATGGACCAAAGGCCCTAAATAAATTTAGAAAAAGGAAATTTTAAAAAAATAAAAAAATTAGTAAAAGTAAAATAAACAAAAAGCAGCTTTAGAAGTTAAAATAAGCTTAAAGGAGTAGAGAAACAAGGGATTTAAAAAAATTCAAAAACAAAAAATATAGAAATCCAATCATATTTTAAAAAAATTATATAACATTTATAAGTTTTTACAATTTTTAAATTTACATTTTATATGCCCGGAGTGGTATATACAACTCGGAATAGGGTGATGTTAAGTTACTTGCCTGCCCTACTCGGAGTGCGCACGGGTGAGTTCGGTCACCTGATTAAATGAATGGTTGAAATAAAAAACCTAAAATACACTATTTTAATATTGAAATTTCTTCATATAGATAATCATTGGTAGTAGAGATTATGGACTAGTGAAATTTTATATCCAAAATCAGAATACGTGCAATAATAAGGTGCGGACTCACAAGAATACAGTGGTTGAGCACAGGCACTAAAACATTTACCTTCCAAATAAATAAACAAAGGCCTCATTTCTTCAGTCTTTGGCACACAGAAAGTAAAAAAGTGATCTTCTATCAAAGATTTGATAATTGCTATGTTCACATAAAGTTTTCCCAAGAAAAAATTGACAAGTGTTCATTTTTGACTGAAGTGATAACGCAAATTGTTCTTTTGGAAAAAGTAAGAAGAGGGCATGTTATCAAAAATTTATAACACTAAAACATCCAAAAAAAAAAAAATTTACAACCGTGAAATCATCAATACCAGTGGATCAAAGTGTGATGATGCATGTAGATATGAAGATGAATAAATTTTATAAAATTACGGTTCTTATGGGTCATAGGTATTAGGTTTTTAGGAGTTTTCAGTTAAATATTTGAAGAAATTTTTGGATTGTTGACTTTTATCTTTTTTGGAGGAACCACCATTGTACATCTATCTTCAGAATAGATGAGTGATGCCTTGGGGGATGTCAAGACTTGACATATCCACAAATTCGAAGAGGCCATTATGAGACTACCCTACAATTAACCATTCCACAAGGCCATGTCGAAACCCCATTGAGGCAATTTCTCTTACTTGACATATCCACAAATTTACTATGCATATTGAGAAGAGCAACCCCCATAAATCCATTACAAACCAACCCAATATAAAAAAAACCCTGAACCAGTTCCCCTGATTCTCTTAGCACAATCCTTAGAGCCCAAAGAGTAGAACAGTTATATCTCCATGAACGAAGTTCAAAAACTCCACGATCATGGCATTATATAGCACAATATCACATCTTGGAAATTCATAAAAAACACAATTTGCGTTCTCCCGAATTTTGCAGTATAAATCAAGCATGGCTTTTTGGACAAAGGGGTTTGAACTAGAAGTAGAGAAGATCACCTGTATGTGAATTTACTTGCCTAGAGTTGCAGCTTTGAGGCTTGAACAAGCCATCAAATGGCTCAAGAAGCCAAATTCATATGGTAAGAAGCCATGAATTTGCAGCTGCGTTACAAGAATTAAGCAGTTTTGAGGTTGGGTTGAGTGAGAATAAGCAAAAATAATGGTTGTAAATGAGACGAAACTTGGTTCTGGAATTTCATCGAACAACTGTTTGGCATATGAACAGGACCACATTTCACATAAGCATAACAATTAATTTAATGGTTAATGAGGAGGTTTCTGAGAGGAATCCTGGTTTTATCAGAAGGCGATGGATGGGTTTTATAGCTAGTAAAGACCTTTATCCTGCAACAAGTTAAGATGCTAATCTCTGATCTAATAGAACAGACATGTAAATAGAAGAAGATCCTTTCTATTTGAAAGTTGTTTTCACTAAAATTGTTGTTGAATTTCTCAATCAAATTACTCCACCCAAACGAGGAAATAACCAAAAGCGTCATAAAAAGTGACAGCTCAACCTTCTGTACATTTGGCAAACTCATCATCTTTGCCATACCCAAAAGAACAACTGCATGTTTAATGAACTCATATATCTATAAAATTCTTCAGCTATATCAAGCTGGCACGCCCCCAGGCAGACACATGGGAGGAGAGAGAGAGCTATAGATTTTCTTTAGTCCAAGTATAAATCAAGCTGTGCTGCTCAAGATTAACTATAATTTTTTTTTAGCAAGTCTTTTGTTTATAGGAGGCATTTGGGAATCAATAGAATGATAGGAAGGAGGCAAAAGCACGTATTTCATTGAAACTCATTGATAAAAACACAGCTGACATTGAAGTCATTTGTGAATCCATCTGTTATATAAAAAGAAAGTACAATTTAGTAATCGAAAGTTCGAAACCAAAAATTATTGGTACCTTATGAAATGCTGAGGCTGCAAATTTTCATCGAAGATACAATGAATTGAAGAAATCAGCCAGTTTTTCAAAAATGGAATCCTCGGTGTCTTCTGGTTTGTATATAAAATGGATCCCTGCCGCCTTCAAAAGAATGCTCGGCGATGTCATCGATGGCCCTAATTCATTTGTGGCTTCAATTTCACAAACGAGTTCAATTTGATCTCCCCCCTACCATATGGTCCACTCGACTCACACTATTCCAGCTAGCTCGAATAAGGAAAAAAATAATAATATTTTCGTGGTTTCCCTGTATCAACTGATAACGAACTTATATAAAGTACCATACCTTCCCTCTTGAGAGATATCTTAACATCATGCGGCGAGTGAGTGCAACCAACATCATGGGAATGAACAACAAGGCACACCATTTCTCTAATATGAAGGCCTTTTTCAGAGGCACTATGCACGACACAGTTTGCTTCCTGTACCAATCTGGATTCTCGATATCCTGAACCAATTTGGAACCTTGCTTCCAGTAACTCTTAACCATCTCAAGCTTGTAATTATTTCCTACATATACAGAACAATAAAAAGAAAAACAGAACTTAGCGGTCGCAGATGTAATGGTACCTCAAAAACCAAAGAGCACGAATTTCTTGCAAAGGAAGTAACACACCTTTGGTGGCCTCCATGCCTGAGGGTTGCAACCAATCAAGTACAATGTATTCAAGGATTTCAACCCACTGAGGCCATGTATCTCACCCAGTCTCTTACAGTTTATGAGTTTCATCATCAAGTCGAGAAAGGTGAGAGAGGTTTGGTATGATTTGCAGCAATGGGCAGTTGGAAGCATCTAAAGTCCTCAAAGTGGTCGGAAGATCCTCGATAGCTAACAGCTTGCCACAATCTTTAACAGTTAAACTCATTAACTTAGGAAGGTGAGATAGCTTGGGTAAAGTTTGCAAGCTTTTCCATCTGGAAGCATCCAGATATAACAAGTTGGTGGGAAGATCAGGGAAATCAACTAGATGATTACCAAGACTTAATCGCAGCTCTACTAGTTTAGAAAGGTGAGATAGCTTGGGCAAGGTTTGTATACTTTTGCAGTCCCAAGCACCCATATCCCTCAAACTGGTTGGAAGCTCAGGGATAGTTACCAATTGCTCACAATTATCTATGTACAGTGCTTCTAATTTAGAAAGGTGAGATAGCTTGGGTATGCTTTGCAGATTCACACAACTACTAGCATCCAGATGTTGTAATTTAGAAAGTTTAGATAGCTTGGGTATGCTTTGCAGATTCACGCAATCAATAGCATACAGATATTCCAAACTAGTGGGGAGCTCAGGGATAGCTACTAGCAGCTTATAATCACTTATATTCATCTTATTTAATCGAGAAAGGCCCCTCATGCTACTAGGCATGGCTCGGAATTTGTTCCCACTGAGATTCAAGCTTCTCAATGAGGATAACATTTCAAGGTCATCTGGGATCATCCCCTGCAGGTTAAAATATCTTGCATCCAATTTCTCCAAGGAGCAAAGACCTGAGAAAGTAGATGGGAGCCTTGTCAAACTAGTATTGAATCCTATTTTGAGAGTCCTTAAACTTGTAAGACTTCCCAAGCTTTCTGGGAGCTCTTTCAACTGTCCATAGTGCTTGTAGTCACAACTCACATCCAACTCCTCGAGTTTCGCTAGTGAGCCCAACGAATCTGGCAGTTTCTTGAGGCTGGAGCAGCGTTTAAGATCCAGATAGACTAAATTCCTTAGAACACCTATGGAATCAGGAACCTCAACCAACTTCGAGCAAAATTCAAGAATCAGTATCTCCAAGTTTGGGTATAGAGAACAATTGGGAATTCTCTCCAAGTTACCGCAACTTGTGAGTTTAAGAATCTTCAATTTTGGGAAAAGCTGTCCAAAAACAGATGGTTGGCAAGGAAGATATTAGCCATGATAGTTTTTCAATTATGCAAGATAAAAAGTAGAAAAACGAAACAGTACAAGACGATGTTAAATACAAGTTAAGCTCCCCACCTGCTTGTTGTTGCCATTTGACAAGTCAAAGACAGCATCACTTTTTGACAAGTCAAGGTGAATAAGATTTTCAGGCCTAAAATCATCAGGGAGGGACCGCAAAGGAAATCGTAGCCATTTTAGCCACATCAATTCTGATGAAAGATATTTCAAACTTCCAATAAGACATGTGTCACTGATGCTAAGTAGCTTCAGATTGGTCATAGATTTAAATGCTTCGGTTTCCAAACTCTGCTCCTGTCCGTTCCCCTTGAGCATTAGGCTTCGAACTTTACTAGTTCCCTAAGTGACAACAAAAATAAAAGTTAGACAAATTCTAAGATGCTAAAATAATGATGTATCTAAATTAATCGCCATTGATAAAATAGAGTCCAATGGA
This sequence comes from Amborella trichopoda, assembly GCF_000471905.2. The sequence goes on along the minus strand of NW_006499912.1, from coordinate 4,182,258 downwards.
TAGAAGAAGTTCTACCCAAGAAGAGAAAAACGAGCTTGGTTAGGAAATCCTCACCTTGTGATTCTTCAACATATCAAAGATTTCATCTTGATCCCACAACCTACTACGGCTTCCAGGATCATCGAGATTTTCTAGTTCAACAATACATCTGCCCATAGCACGGATTTGGTCATGCATCCGCAAGCAATTCCCACCATCAATTTTTATAAGACACCTTTGCAAGGGCCTGTTTATGGAAATTGAAGCAGGGAGTCCACAACCTTTCCATATATCGATTGTATAATCTTTGTTCTCTCCAATGAAGAAGCATACAATGTCGAGAAATATTTTCTTCTCTTTTTCATTCAAATCATCATAACTTATTTTAAGCTTTTGCATGATATCTTCTTTTGGAATTTTTTTCAACTCAGTTACTGTATCTTCCCATTCTTGAATAGTTTTCTTGTCACATAAGTAACTTCCCAACACTTCAAGAGCCAAGGGAAGCCCATCAAGAGTGGATACCACAACCCAAATGCATGCCAACTGAAAAGTTGAAGAGATTGTGTGTTATTCAATCCCTCAAGCTTGTAGATATGATGATTATGTACTCTATTACGCACATTCAATACATGCTCATCCCTGGTGGTGATGATGATCCGACTTCCTCGACAGTGCCAATCACTTTCACCAACTAATTTTTCAAGCTGCTTGTGGTCACTGACATCATCCAATACCACAAGTGTTTTCTTAAAACCAATTCTACTCTTAATAACATTGATGCCTTTATCAACAACATGTATGTTTGTATCTTCTTCATTAAACAGATCCTTGAGAAGATGTTTCTGCAAGGTGACAACTCCAGCATTTGTTCGTGATTCTTCTCTAATATCTGAGAGGAAGCAGCTGCTTCTGAACCTAGATTTTATACGGTTGAAAACTTCCTTGGCAAGAGTGGTCTTGCCAATGCCACCCATGCCGCGGATTGCAATCATCCGAACATCATTACAATGAACATTTAGGAGTCTCATCACATCAGCAACCCCGGAATCGAGCCCAATAGGGTGATCAGCGACATGTAGTGGTGTTTTGTGCACCAACTTCTTAGAAACATGCTCAACAATTTCATCTACCAAATTTGCTTCAGTCCTATAGAATATCCGTCCTAATTTGGTAATTTAGAAGAATTTTTTTTTTTTCTTTTTTTTGAAAGGGCTCTTTTATGAAAAGTAATTGAGCAAAAAGATAAGTGATGGAACATAGATATTGATTCCTAACACTATTCCGTAGCTAATAAGTTGGACGTATTTAAGTCCAAAGAAGTATTTCATGCTAATGAAGCCCAAACAGCACATCAGTCTCCATTTCATATATCTATATAAATAATCGAAACAACACATTAAAAGGGCTCAGTCCCATGAATGCTTTCCGTGGGATATCTAAAACCAAATAAATGGTACTTAACGTAGTAATCAAAACCGGACCAGTTGACTGGTCAAAGCTCCAACCGTGCTTTGACCAAATCCAGTCTAAAGCAAAAACCTATGGTCCAAAGCCAATCAAAATCAGTACTCGACTGGTTTTGACTGGTCCGACTGTGGCTTTACTCCATATGTTTGGCATTAAATGTCATAGAAGGTATCTATCATGAAATATTCTTTTACATTGTTTGAAATAACAAATCCTTCATATAAAAATATGATATACTCGTCTATCAATTTAATAATGTATTTTATAAATTTATAACTTCTTTAAAATTAGAAAAATTTTAAAGCGTGAGGTTTGTGTAAGGTACCATCTTATACTATACAAGTAAAGTGTGCTTCTAAATTTTTTTGGAAGATGTAGTTTTTGGGTCAAAAACCTTACGATGGCTTGAAAGTCCATGTTCACCCTAAATTCGAATTTTAAATTCTAAAAATGGGAAAATTTGAGCATATCTATAAACATTTTAAAATCTTGAAAATAGCTTGTTACAAGACAAATAATTTGTAGGACTTTAAATTCTTTCTTTTTTTTCTTTATAACATACATATTCTTTTTATTTTTTCTTTATAACATATATCTTGGAACTTCAAACTGCTCTTTTCTTCTGGATATTTGATGCGCAACTTACTTCTATAGTATTAAGTTACAACGTTATATAAACTTTTCTCTTTTTTAAAAGGGTAATGCATGTATAAGTTGCCCATCTCAATACAAGTAAGGCTCATCTCTACATTTTTTAGAAAGATGAATATCTAATTCATAAAATAGACAATGGCTTTAAAATCCACGTCGAACCGTAAGAATGAAATTTAAAATTCTAAAAAAGATGCAGATTGGGTAAATCAATAAATACTTGAAACTCTTGAATAATAGAAGGTATAGATAATTTGTTATAAGATGTACTTAAAATTATCTTTTTCCTTTGTATCCGTACATGTATATCAACCTCATATAAAAGTTTTCCTTGAGAGGTTTAAATTGTATAAGGAAACAACATGTGGCAAAACATTTCCCAATCCCATAGGAGTGTATTGTCCATCTACATCCCACGAAAAACTCATACTACAAATATTTTCTAAATCCCCAATTTGGAGATGTAACCTCTAGAACCAATTAACCTTCGTTAAATGAGGAAAATAAAAAATAAAAATGTAACCAATTATGTATTTTGAGACTTGAGACATTCAGGATGACTCCATTTTATGCTCTCTCTGAGCTGCGCAGGCGAAGTTTCAAATAAATTTCTTGACTTTAAAATTGAGAGGTTAAAATTGGTAGGGAGGGAATGAGCAAGTTGCAACGTATAATAAGCAGTCTAGACAAGGTACCTACCCAATAATATAAGGAAGTCAGCAGTCAATCTAATAATTTAGATGAGGAAATGGTTATCGTCAACTGGTTTCGGCTCTATTAGGTAAAGAGCATAGCTTTAAAGTTCAGAAAATGAAAAATTGTAAATAAAAATGGGAAATGACCATGTGAGACCGTACCACACCCACATGTGTAGGACTTTCAAGGATCACCATTAAATCTGACACAAATTTATAAAAATGTCAAATCCCACATATAACTTTTCTAAAGATTTGTGCCAAATTTAATGGTGATCTTTTGAAATCCTACACAAATAAGTGTGTGTGGGAGAGTCTCATAGGATAATTACTCAAATAAAATATATAAACTTTAGCTAACATAGATCATTCAAAAAAACTTTATATAAGGTGTCAACCTTTATTCTGTACAAGTAAGGTGCACCTAAAAAACCAAGAAGGTTGTTCCATTCTGGAAACTCGACCTTGAGATTCATAGATATGAAAAAAAAAAGAATTTCTAGTCCTAAAAATGGTTGTCTTCTTCCACATTATCTGGACTGTCCAATTTCAAGATTTTCAATTGATTATTAATCTGCTTGATCATCACCATTTGTAAACTTTAAATTTCATAAATAGAGGCAACAATAGATTTTCATATCATTACAAGGCTTTACGACACCAAAATTGTACTTTTAACATAGTTTTGAGATACACCTAACTTCAATAGTATAAGATTGAGAGCTTGTATAAATCTCATCCAAAGCACCACTTTTGCACATGGGTGCGGTTTGTATAGATCCGAGGCTCTAAATAATCAAAGTAAAGCATACCTTCAAACAGTGTCGAGAAAATGTAGTTTCAATGTTGGAAATCTTTGTGATAGCCTCAAAATATGGGTGAGGTTTGTATAAGGTTGCAACCTTAAACAATCCAATTAAAGTGTACCTCCAAAATTGAAATTCTAGTGTAAAAAATTCTCAAGATTATCTAAAAATCTATTTTCATATTTAATTATAAAATTTTAATTCCAAAAATGGTTAAAATCAAGTAGATCTATAAACATATGAAAATCTTGAAAATGGACGGTCGAGATAATGTGTTGCAAGATGCATTGTTTCTAGGACTCAAAATCTTTCGTATTTTTTTCTATATTCACACATTTCGATGTCGAGATTATCAATTAGTTTCAACATCAAAACAACATTTTTTGATGGATTTTTGAGGTGCATTTTTAATTTTACATTTTAAGGTTGCAACCTTATGCAAACTTTTTCCTTAAAATATACTTTCATCTCGAATTATAAAATTTAAAGCTTCAAAAATAGTATAGATTGGGCAGATCTATAAAAACTTAAAAATCTAAAAATTGACGGTCCAAAAATGTGTTAGATGATGCACTATTTCCAAAACTTGAAATGTAATTTTTTTTTTCTCATATCCAAGCATCTTGATATCTAGATGATCAATTTGAGAATATTTGAGCATCAAAGCAACCTTTTCTAGAAAAAATTTTAAGGTGGGCTCTAATTTGATTGTTTAAAGCCTCCTCTCTATATAAACTATTTCCTTTGCACATTGGGTCCAAAATTTTCCACAGCATATCGTCTGGTCTCTCATTTTCATAAATAGTTGGGCAGTATGGCAAAAGAGAATACGCGAAGAAGTTCATTCAATGTTGAGCACGTATACAATGCTACCAAGGTAGCATAGGTTACTTCTACTCCTCAATTCGATGACTTGGAAGATTTTTGCAATATAAAATTTTGGAAATTATTTAAAAATTATTAAATGATTATTTTTAAAAATAAATTTACATTTGAGTTTTTAACACTTAGATCTTACTATCTAAATATTGGAACGTCTCTAATTCAATTGGGAGACATTGTTTCTTTCAAATGCAAAAACATAGTACTAAGATTTTTTTTATTACGGTTAATCTATGGGTCAAAGAAGTTACATCCCCGAAATTTGGGGTCCTAAAATTAATTCTAGATAGGGTATTACCCATGGGAGTAAATGAAATCCTTTGCACGTCACAAAAAAACCAAGCAAATACTCTGAAAAATGAAATAAACAAAACTAGCCAATACGCAGAAAAATTATGGGAAAAAAACCAAAAAAGGGATAACCCCATGAAAATTCCTGAAACCGATGAAGCTGATAAATAAAAAGAAGAAAATAAAAATAAAAATAAAAAAAACGGAGGGAGAGACTTGAAGCTTGTGAATAATGGCCTCCACCCTTAAGCTGTGGAGACCGATTGCTTTCAATGCGTCCTCGCAACGAGTAAGGAAGGGGATGAAGAAGTTTTGTTAACATAAAAAATAGAAAATAAACAAAAAAATTACTGTTGACTTTAGGGTACATTGCATTGCATTATATAAGGTGGGGAGCATAGGCATCTGAAATATTTTAAAGAAGAAATTCTAATGGTTATATCTAAGTACTCATAGTTCAATTTTTTCTAAATAAACGATCATACGGTAATAACTAGTTGGATCCCAAATATTCAGTTTGAAATTATTTTCCCAAGTATCTCTTCTTCCTGAAGAAATATTATAGTATGGTACCTCGAGAGCATGGTATCCCATTCAATGTATAGGGTGTATTGCTTTATTTGAGGTGGGCCATAAGCATTAGCATTATTTAAGGTGGATCCTAAGCATTTAAATGTATAGGGTGCATGACTACCTTCTTTCTTTTCTTTTTTTTTTTCTTCCTTTTTTTTTTTAATTGTCAAAAAAAAAGAAGACAAACTAACTCGCAGGGATAGTTGTCACCCTCATATTTGCCCCAATTGCTTTGTAGCTGCAAATATTTGAAGGTTTTGGACATGAGGTTCAGGTTGAGTGCCTACCAAATAGAGTAGGAAACTGAGTTCATTTACTGTACCGTGGATTAAGAGACAAAGGAGTCAAGGGAAATCTCAAAAATGGAAAGTCCAATGTATTTGAGCGTTGGTCTCAGTTATCATAGGAATCGTTTGAGGGTTCAAATGGAGTACAAGATTTTGCTAAAGGAAAAAATAGTTTATATAATGATGCAACTTTATAATGTAGAGCTAGGGATGCACTTCAAAAGTTCATCAGAAAAAGTAGTTTTAATGTTGAAAAGACCCTTTTATTGATCTTCTCCTCGATGCCGATGACTATAAAAAATAAAAATATTTAAAGTCTAAAAAATAATGTATTTTACAACATATTATCTATATGGTTCATTTTTAAGATTTTCATATGTGTATAGATCTACTTGATTTTAATTATTTTTTAAATTTAAAATTTTATAATTAGATATAAAAATAGATTTTGAGATAACCCTAACAACATTTTACATCAAAATTATATACCATGATAAAATTTGAAGGTGCACCGTACTGCTACACTTACCTATGCATCCGTATGCCAACTGCACCTTTTGCCAAATCTCCAAATGTTAAAATACATGAGGGGATTCAAACTTAGTTAGAGAATTAGGGTGGTGCCTTGAGCAAATGCGAAAATTAGAAATTGAATTAGAGAATTAGCGTTTTTGTTGTTGTTTCCCAATGAAATGCCCAAAGTAATGTACATCCCTCATTTGATAACAATTTCTACCAGTAAGATCCATTTGAAAACAAAATTCCCCTCTGCATGAGAAGAGGTTTTCTCGCTCCAATTTGAAAAGAAAATAGATATTGTCTATCGTTTTAACATGGAAGATGTATATTGCAATATAAATATTTGAGAAAGATAGATACAATATTTACGATAAGTCTCGATATAATATAAAATTTATTTATATTATTGACATCTATCATTTTTCTATAAAAAATACATCAATAAATTCATTTATTTAATAGAGATTGAGTCTATTCAAAGAAATCTTTACAGTAATCTGAAAATACCCAAGTTCGAGAACACCCATCTCAGGCACCGTTACGAACCTTCTTTGAAATCCCTGAAATCTGATTCGAAACTGTGCCTCTGTAAAACCACCTCCGATAAATATCTGAACCAGTTATCTGAAACTGCCCCTCTAAACTCCGGCATCTGCAGACCTGCTGCCGCTACGATACGTGCATGAGAAAAGGGCCGCCGCCCCCTGTGCATCAGCTTTGATGCCTTAAGTTGATTCCTCTTTTCTGCTTAACCTTCTGTGGTCTGTTTCTTTTTTGTTTGTCAGCTCTCGAGAGAAGGGAGGAGCTCTCTCTCCTTCCTTTAGCTTTGGTGCCTCATGTTGATTCCTCTTTTCTGTTTAGCCTTCTGTGGTCTGTTTCTTTTTTGTTTATCTGCTCGAGAGAGAAGGGAGGTGCTCTCTCTCCTTCCTTTAGCTTTTTGTCTTTTTCTTCTCTGCTTTCTCTATTATTTCTCAGCTGCTCATTCTTTTTCGCAGTTTTGGTTGCCATCACAGTTTTTCTCACTGAGCCCTATATTTTGCAAAAGACGGACCTTTAGAGAAAGGGGTGGTTTGTGGGTGGTCTTGTGTTCCCTAGTGACCATTCCTAGAGAGAGAAGTGGCGTAGAAACGAGAGAGAAGAGAGAGAGGGGTGAGAGACAAGTATGATGGTTGTGTTCCCTTGTTGATTTCTTTTTTCTTTCACCCATGGAATTGTTTTGTCCTTTTTTTTTAAAATTCTGTTTATGTTCCGATGGATCATCCAGTTGTGATGGACCATCAAGTTGGGATCTTTTCTATATCCCCCTCTAAATACGGCATCTAAAAACCGCATGTGAAAACGAACAATCAGCCCCATCTGGAAAAATTGCCTCCGCCTGTTTTTGCCTTTGGATTTTGATCTCTCAGTCCAAATCTCTGTAATCTCCACTATATATGTTTTTGCCTTTGGATTTTGATCTTTCCGTCCAAATCTGTCTGAAATCCCCAGGTATTATACCCTTTCAAACTC
>NW_006499912.1:4160292-4174560 GCF_000471905.2 Amborella trichopoda | reverse complement strand
ACGTACTACGTACTACGTACGTACGTACTTACTTACTACTACTACTATACTATATATATATATATATATAGTATATATATATATATATATATATATATATATATATGAAATTTGGTCTAAAAAAAGAGTAGGTTTAATAAGTTCATCTTCGTGTTGTTTATTTTTATAATCCATTCTATTGTTCTATCGAATCTATCTCAAGTTCTGTTGGCTATTCCATGTGTCATTCTGTTTTTTCAGTTGTCTCGACAGTTTTTCTGTCTCTGGTGAAGGTTTGGAATTATGGAATTTTGTCTGATTGAGGAAGTCTACTGTAAGCCTACTCTGATATAGTCATTTGTTTCTGATGCTTGATAATATGTTGCTAGTCGTATCTGCTCTATTTGAACCTTTTGTTTTTGAGGCTTGTTGATCTGCTGATTCTTTTGTTGATCAAGCAATTTGAGCATAACAACTATTGTTTGTAATGGTCATGCTATGCACCCAAAGATTCAACTGTTCGTTTCCACAATTAGTGTTCGACCTCCCCCACTATCTCTCACAACATCTTGAGAGTTTGAAGGGGAGTGTGAAAAAAAAGTATTATCATATTAATATGGAAGGTGTGTGTTGTAATCTATATATTTGGGAAGGGTAGATCAATATCTCGTATTTATGGTAAGTTTGGGTATAGTAGGATTTATTTTTATTATTATCATCTTTAATTTGTCTATAAAAGACATGTACATACATTCATAAATTTAATGGACACTGAGTCTCTTCAGAGAAACCTGAGACTCTCACGTCTAGAACATTATCTAATTTTCAGGGCATACTTTGCATTTTTATTTTCAAGGCATACTTTGCCATTTTTGCTTGTACTTAGCATGTTGTTTAATACGTAACTGTGATGAAAAGATAAAGAAAAGAGCAATCTTTATGATGAATCAGAAAAATTCTCTTAAACTCAATGGTATTATCTCTGCACTATTAGCCCATGGTTCTAACTTTTTCTTTTTATTGACTTATAAACAATCATTCTCAAAACTAGTATTTTTGCATGGTTTTTGTATGTTTACTTTGACGTGTTGTTTGAGCATAATAACTCAGAGATTACACTCTTTGTGATGGAAGAGAACAGTAGCTGGTTGAAGTGTTTGAAAACTCATCCGAGTACTGAGTACTCGGGTTCTTCCCCCTGGCGAGTCCGAGTAACCTCGAGTTGGGGATTCTAACTTGGGGATCTCAAAATAAATTCAAAAAATCCTAAAAAATACCAGGGAATGTCTTTATAACATGTGTTTTCATGTGTTTCAATATTTTGGCAAAGATTGGAAAGTGTTTTGGCCACCAATACTTAATTTGATATTTTCTTTTTTTTAAGATTATTTCTAAAATGCTGTCAGTGACAAATTGATTTTTTGAAAATCTATTTTTCACTAGTTTTTTAAAACTCATTTTGTTGTGTTTTGCTTAATTTTACTTCGAAAAAATATTCCCTATATTTTTTGGCTGCTACAGTACTCGACCCAACTCAGGCCAAGTAGTCGGTTCGAGCATTGGCCATGTACCGTGCCCGAGTTGCAGTTTCGAACAATGTCTGGTTGATGCTATCAAATATTGTTACCCATTCGTAATTTTGTGGTAGTTATTCAGTTACGGGCTTATACTTTTCTAGAGTAAGAAGTCATCGTAGATTTCTTTGAGTTTTTGCAGCCAAAGACATAGGAACTATAATAATTTAGTTTTGGTCTATAAGCTCATTAATCTTATTCTTGGTCTTGAAAACCAACAAAGTACAGGCAAGACATTGGATCTTATATTTATATGCCGTGATTTTCTATTTTCCCATTTTTTGAATACTTCTGAATTGTTTCTTGCTGTTAATCTATTTTTTTATAAGAGTAACGATACTATGAGATCCTCCCACACCCATATGAGTAAGACCCTAAAGGATCACCATTAAATTTTGACACAGATATCTAGAAAAGTTATCAATAAACCCATTCACCCAAGTCCTACACCTATGTGATAACTGTTTTAGAGATCTGTGTCAAAATTTAATAGTGATCCCTTGGGGTCCTACTCACATGGGTGTGAGAGGGTCTCATAGTGTCATTACTCTTTTTATAATCCATTTTTCTATATAATTTGTTTCTATCTTTTAGAGACTTTTAATGATGTTTATAACTTTTACGTTTTACTTGTTTTCACTTATTTTAAACTTTTTTGTGCATTTTTTTGGGTAATCTAAGCTGTTTCTGGGCTCGTGCATGATTCCAATGAGTGCACTTGAACTCGTTAGAGTTATTGGGCTCAAGCAGGGGCAAATCTTGGGCCCGAGCCACGTTTTTTAACATTGATAATAACCGATGATCTTTAGGATATTCTTAAACCATCTCATATAATTTACAATGTTATGGACTTGTGACATGGGCTTGAATATCACATTAGGATCTTTGGGGAATTCATAAACTATATTGTATAATTCACATTGCTATGACATGGGCTTTAACATCACATGAGAAGTCATTTTTAGTATTACTATTACATATATATCTCATGGTTGCAACAACATAAAACTTCTAATTGAGCCCGGATATGTTTGACTTTTATTTAAAACTCTCTCATATAACTAAAATGGGTTTCTTCTAAGCAAAGCTTGCTCTAGAACATTGTTTGACTGCATGTTGTGCAACTTAAGGTATTGTCTTTTCATAGAAAATACATGCAATTTGAGCAAAATAATAATACCAAACATAGGATTATTGACCTTTTATAGTGAGATTCACCACATTTATCTGGTCCTATGCAGCCACCAAGTGTGTGGAATGCCGCCTTCTTTAGCCAATGAAACTCTCCCTGAAATGAAAGCTGGGATGGGTTTTTTTCCTGGTGCTGGAGTTTTGGATATGGAAAGGCCAGGTTTTCCTGTTCTCGGAGCCCCAGGCGCTGGAGCATCAAAGATTGATCCAAACCAAAATCTGTGCCCCCGTCCTCATCGATTTTGTTTGACACCCATACTAATAGTCAAGCCAAATCTCCCACCTGTATGCTTTTAGTTATCTCTGCATAATTTATATACATGATATTTGATTTGGGCGTAGGCTTGTCTATACTATGCATTGTTATGGATTTATATGATTGATAAATTTCTCATTTTTCATATTCTACCATAATGCGTAAAACTTTTCATGCAATAACCAAGGCTGTTTCTCATATTGCGCAATCCAACTGAGACTTGATTACTTCTCTTCTTTCTGAAATCTGCTGCAACTAATTATATTTACTATGGAAATTGCAGTGCACACTACATAAGTACCATTTACTAGGCAAGTTATTGGTGCTAGTTGAATTATGTCGAGTGAGAGAGTTAATTAATCAATCTTATTTAATCTTATCCTTTGTTTTTCTATGTAGCTGTTCTGCATCGGATGGGTTGCCATTACCTATATAATTTTTTAATTAACATAATAATTTCTCTTGTCTAAATTTTTTCCATAGCTTCCATGCAATGTTGATCTTTTGATGATGTCAAAGCATGCGATCGGCTTTGATGGTTCAACCATTGGCTCTTCATCACCCCTTTGAGGACCGATCCAAGTATGTTTCCCTTCCCTTCTTTGTTGTTTCTCCATTCATGAGATGTAACACACTTCAGATAATTTTTTCTTCCTGGAGATTGCTATTACTGAATACTGATCAACACTCATGAGAATTGTCAAAAATGCTAAAATAGCATAAACACTTCCCAGTGTTATCTCAATGGACTGTTCTGCTGATTATTGGAAGTTTGGGCTCTAAACATTCATTTTGGTTTTAATGCATGGTTCTAAGGAACAAGAACTTCATCTTCAGCATACCATTAGAGTTATTGGCTAGAAAGAAAAAAAAAAGAATCTGTATCTTATCCTATCTCAAAACACTCCCTTGGCACCTGCTTTGTAAATTCACCTTTCCAAGTGTCAACTATCCTACATGGTTTGGTGTTAATCTCCTGCCTCCTCCATTACCTGATTCTTTGTTGTGCCATGTTGCTTGTCGAGTTACTGATCTCCTACCTCTTGCATTACCTGATTCTTTCTTGAGACATGTTGCTTGTCTACTTACCCTTTTAATGCCTTCATCGCTTGTCACCTGTGAAGGAAATGATAGGCACAGTTAAAAGGAAAATGTTTATATAAGGTGCCAATTTCGAACAAAAAAGTATGACACATAAAAAAACTACTGGAAAAATGTTGTTCTGCAGCCAAAAAACCTACAATTGATTATCTTGACCTCCAGACATAAAGAAATCAAAGAAAAAATATTTTCAGTCCTAAAAATAGTGCATTTTGTATTACATTGTAAAATATTTTCGATCGTCTACTCAATTTACACTATTTTTAGAGCTTTCAATTTTACAATTACGATTGACAATAGATTTATTGTAGGGCTTTTGGGCATTGGAACTACAGCTTCCAGCAAAGTTCGGACGTGCATCTTCCTTTGATTATTTAATGTTACACCCATGACTAAATTCCCTAACAAATCAATCGCCCAAGATGAGGAAAGCTGATCAAGTCCTAAAATGAGCCTGATTCATTTGTTTATTTCGCAAGTTCTATTATGACAGTTGCATGATAATTTAGGGACCCTATACAATTTCTACAATTTCTCCCAGAGTACGAAACTGTTAAGAACATACTACCTAGTTGGATGTGAAGTGAATTATTCCTTCTGCACAAATTCAAGAAAATCTTTCTCAAACTTTTGAGCAGTCGATAGATTTTGGTTGTCCGATTTCACATTGGATTGCTTGGAGTGAGAACTCCACATCTGACATGGGTATTTTTAACCTTGTTCTAGTAATGTAAGTAGTCTCATTGAATAATGCCCCTATGTTATATGCTCTTCGTCTTCAAGCATGGTCAATGATAGACCCTGGCTTTTTTATTTTACATTTGACCTCTATTGCTTTTGACATTTTTGTATCAAAGGTAAATGGTCTCATTGCATATTTCCCTTAATTTAAATGCTCTTGTCATTCATCCATTGGAGATACAAATGTCAACACAGGGTTGCCCTAATTTAAGCAATTGGTGAGACACACATCAGCTGATTCAATCAGTAATTTACCACAAAGATGTCACTTAAAGAGGGGCAATATATTTGAAACAATTTCAAGCTTTATCATTGTATTTCTCACAAGTAGTACCGTTATCAATTGTACAAATGTACTTGTGTGTATAGGATGTAATATCTCATTATCAATAAGAGAATCTCATGACAACTATTCAATCTCAGAATATCAGCAACCAACGGATAGATCCACAACAGAGATATTTATTGTTATAAATTCATAATTACTTATTTTTTCTCTCTATCTAACAAGGTCAACAACCAACAGAGACATTTATGGTTACAATATCAATTTGTCAAGAGTTTTGGTGAATTTTACCTTCTCGAATTTCTCTATGTTCTAAATGTTGGAGTTAACAACACAATTACTTATATATACATTATGAACTCATTGGGGAACCCTTTGATACTTTGTATATTGATAGAACAAGGGAAACTCATTCTATGTCAGGAAAAATTGCCCGAATCAACTTGAGACGTTTAGCAGGCGAGATTACAAGTGAGAAACTCGGAATGAATCTGAGTTCTTTGTTTATACATAATTTTCTTCTTTTTCTTAATATAGAAAAGGTGTTTCCTTTTGTTGCAAATTGTTGTATGACCTAATAACTAGATGTTTTCAAATCCCATTACAAATACTTTAAGCACAACATAATAACTAGGTGGTCTCAAATCCCATTAAAATACTTTTAAATTCTTATCAATTTTTTCACACAAAAAGTTTGACAAACTTGTGAAGATTTGTCAACTTGGTTTCTGATGATGACTGTCGGCCACTGAATTTCATCTTTTCAACACTGGGCAAGACTAATAAGCCACAGAGACATTGGAGTCATTTTTTCTCCCTATATTGGTATGTAGGCCTCAAAGGCCTTTCTAATCAATCTTAACACAGTATCAAGCTACAACCCAAAAGAAGAGAAACTCACCTCATAATATCACATTAGTTATTGGACGGCCCAAATGCCCATCATCCCAGACCCAACAGGAACATAACTTGAGCAAGATTTTGAACCAGGTCATATTTTGATAACAAGAGCATGCACCATCGGAGGTTTAAGAATTCAACAAATTAAGCATGTTGTGCATGCCAACCATAAAAACAAAGACTCACTTCAATTCAAAGATAAACTACAGGTTTGTAGAAATACAGTACATGGAAACAATCATTCGAAGAAACAGAGACATTCATGATATCGAAATCTAACTCACATGTTAATGGAATAATGACATATAGCAAGTTAGTGTCATGCTATATCTTACAAAGAATAGATTATGAATACAATACGAAAGCAGTGGGGAATCAAGGACCCTACAAGTTTTTGGTAAAATTATCAGTGACTAACCTTAGCAATGACAGCGCAGAAGCCATTGGAAATTTATCTAAATACATCAGTAAATTTTTCTGTCATATCTGTTTTAGAGAATATGCATTTTCTGCTTAAGAGAATACACTGAAAGGGTTGGAAGTATTATTCTATAAACTAGACTAAAGTTCCACATACTTGTTAAAATTTTCCCGAAATCATGTTTGATGGAGGTCAAAAACTTCAAGCATAACATGCACCAAAAAAATCCAGAGTCAGAACTACATGAAACAATAATGTTTTGGAATATTCATCAGCTTCTGAGATTTCTTGATTGATAACTTTTGAGGATCATGAATAAATAAATCACCTTTTGCCAACAGTTATTACATAGGTGATCCAAAAAATGGAACTACAAAACCAATCATAAGGGAATATTTTACAGGATAGATGTGAACACTTGAAATTATCCTGGACTAAAAGCAGTCTGAGTAAAACACCAATCACAAATTACCTTCAACCAACCATGTCTGGAAAGAGAAAGGCAAAGTTTTGCACTAAGAGAATTAAAAAATAGTAAACTACATGAACTTGAGCAGAGTAGTTGTGCTCAAAAACAAGGAAGAATGTCTAGCATTATGTCATTTCTGATTTTAGCAATAAAAAGCTATTCATAAGTAAACTTTAGCAATACAAAGTTATTCATAAGTAAAAAAAAGAAAAAGAAAATGGAAAGCGACTGAAAAACATAGTAAATAAGCAACGTACACAGTAGTGATTCTATGGTGGGAGCAATAAATAACCGACAGTTAAAAAGATAACAAATCCCAGCAAATACTTATCAGTCATCTGGATGATGAATCCTCCAGAAACATTTTCTTACAAATTCCAACTGAACTAGGAATATAAAAAACCGTTCATACACGACGGATTTCCGCATGCTCATAAACTCTGACCGTATAACATGGTAAATGGAAAATACAAGTGATAGTCATCATTTTTAATCCAATATATCACAATCAAGGTCAATACAACCAGTTTAATTTTCACTAGGCGATCATTATTGCCTGCGGCTTCAGCTTTACTCATGGGTTTCAGTGAAGCAACAAAAGTCTATGAAGTTGATGAAAATAAAGCACTTCTACGAATCCACGAATCACACATAACAAAATTAATTAACAGAAATGCAGACCCCATAAGTTGAAGTTCCATAATCAAACTTGGCACACTCATGGACCTTAATATGGAGGACCATGACCACATCATATTGGAAACATTTCATTTCAACATCTGCCCATATGTTAAGTGGTTGTGGGGTCATACGCTTCAGAAAGTCTAAACAATTTTTATCAGAGCATATTTAACCTTTCTGACATTGCTGGAACCACCTTTGTGACCTACAAGAAGTAGAATTTAAAAGTGAGTAATGCTTTTGGAAAATTTTAACCGATTGGGGAAATGAAAAATGGCCCAGTTAAACTTTACCTCCTGTCTATAAGGTCCAATTTCTCTAGACTTCATGAATGAGGGAATTTATAACTGAATTAGGATCAGTGGCAACCACTTTGAATGCTCTTTCAAGCATGCTCTTTCTAAAAACTAATCAGGATATATTTACATATGCAAACAATTTACACGAAAAAATTACTCAAGCATGGTCTTTCTAAAAACTTGAAATTTTAGAAAAAGTTGGAAAGAAGGAGAGGTCACAATAAATTTGAAATTTTAGGATAGTTTCACTCTCTAAATTTTTTGAAATAATTTCTCTAAAATTTATTATGTGATATAGTTTTTCTCACTAAAACTTTGAAATTTAAGATGGCTTTTCTCTCTAAAAATTTTTAGATAGTTTTTCTCTCTAAAAAATTTGAGATAGTTTCTCCCTCTAAAAATTCATAGGTATTTTCTCTCTCTAAAATTTGATATTTTTTTATCTAAAATTTTAAAATATCTTATCTCTATAAAACCTAAAATTTGTGATATTTTATCTCTCTAAAAATGTTTGGGTATGTTTTCTCTAAAATTTGACGGGGTTTATTATCTATAATGTTAAGATACTTCTCTCTCTCTAAGACTTAAAATTTGAGATAGTTTCTTTCTCTAAAACTTTTGAGATATTTTCACTCTTTAAAGATCTTTAAGTAGTTTTTCTCTCTAAAATTTGATATAATTTATCTCTCTAAAATTTTAATATATTTTCTTTCATTAAAATTTAAAATTTGAAATAGTTTCCCTTTAAAAAAAATTTGAGATAGTTTCTTTGTCTAAAAATTTTCAGGTACTTTCTCTCTCTAAAATTTGATATCGTGTCTATCCCCAAGATTTTAAGATACTCCCTCTAAAACTTAAAATTTGATATTGTTACTCCCTCTAAAAGTTTTGAGATAGGGTCACTCTCTAAAAAATTTAAGATAGTTCTTTGCTCTAAAATTTTAAGATATTTTCTCTCTCTAAACTTTATAATTTGAGATAGTTTCTATCTCTAATTCTTAGGGATGTTTGGCGAAATTAATTGCAATTATAAAGTAAGTGACTCCGGTGTGTGCAAATAAACCCGTGAATGTAGTTTCCCACGTCTAGAAATGTGGTTATATTTTCAAATGAATTGGTCCAATTTGTAGTAAACAATTTTACCTTCGTACTCTATGAGATCTAATCTCCTATTGTTTCTGAGTAGCTCAGTGGTCGAGCGGTTGGCCGTTAACTGATTGGTCGTAGTTAAAAATGAACGCGTCAGAAAATTACCTCAATTGGACTTGATACACTCCTATCTGAAAAGGTTTATCTCAAATCTTATAAATATAGGAACCTTAAGGCTATGCACTCTTCAATCACAAAGATCAATGTGGGGCCTCAAAATAACTATATCGGGCATGCTTACTCTATGCTTAAGGAATTGGGGCGTGCCCTCTCTTTTTTCTTTTACCAATTTTTTTTTTTTTAAAAAAAAAATAAATAAAGCCTCACCTTATAACTCATCGAAAATTGCTATTCAAGTATTGAAAAATATTTATATTTATCATGTTGTATAAAAAAATTAGGATTTCACACTCTAAAAATAGTGTATATCGTAACAAATTATCTAGACCGTCTATTTCGCCCTAAAAATAATTGTTCATAGATTCTTAATATCTATATCATTTTTAGTTTTAAATTTCTTTGTCGGTATTGGAAATTGATTTTAGAACTATCTTGGAGATTTCCATTGTATTAGACGAGGCTTTATTTTATTTTTAATTACATAAAGCCTTGGCCTTATAGAAACAGCATTTTTTATGACGCACTATAGATAGAGAGGAAGTAATATTGTATGGGACAACTGAGAATTGCATTGTCCCATACAATATTTGTAATTTTTGTAAATACAGTGTTCAAACCGTGCACAAAATCTTTCTAAATTTTATACCAATGACTAATTTAGATTAAGAAATGTCAAGGTTGAAAACAAGACATAGATTAATAAATGTCATCTAGACTTTATGGGCCTTTCACTTTGCTTTGTCTTTATAATTTTTATATCATAACTTGGAAAAAGACATTATCCCTATTTTTTGAGCTTGGAACTAAGCAAGTCATAGAGAACCGAGTCGTTCCATGTAACAAGTATCAACGAATCCTGGCAAATAAGTGAAGGCCCAATTAAATATATCAAACGCTTAATCCAATTTAAAGTCTAAAGAATTTGCCCTTTTCGACTGAAAGAGTCTGTTAGATTTCCAAATCTTCTCTATCTTAACAAAGAAAGTAAAGTTTAAAAAGATGGAAATATACACGTAACCCATTTTACTTTTGATATTAGGAGGTCACAATCATCACTGAATGTTAGATTTGAACTCGGGTGGTTGAGAATGTGTCGTTGTTTAGGTACAAAGTTCAAAATAAAATTTTTCGAATGTTGTGACATATTATTATCTAATATTTAAAAAAACAAATTGGTGACTCGAATCGGTCACACTCATACCTGTGTCGGATTGGAGGATCGGTGGATCGGATAAGAAGAATCAACGAAATTAGTAATTTTTTCCCAATTATTAAAAGAAATAATTCAAGAAAGAACTGATCAACCTTTTTTTTTTTTTTCTTTTTCGCTTGACTCAGTGAAGAATTGGTCGGACTCGGTATAAGAATCGTTAGAATCGGCAGTTCAGCAAAAAAATCAACGAGTCTACTATTCTGAATTGGCCGAATCCCGGCTTTTTACCGGATCTAGGACGGTCATGGCGAATCCCGATCCGAATCGCCCGACACCAGATCAGGGCATCGATTTTTAAATCACTGCTTTCATTTATTAGATTTTACATCCAATTGCTAAAAAATAATCGTGACCTTATTATATCAAAAATAAATTGTGTTAGTATACAAACTCTAAAGAGATATATGTAAGCTTTTAACTGGGTAACGTTCAAAATCAAAGTTTAACTAAACTCTCTCTCTAGCAACATCATGTCTCAAAAAAAAAAAAAAAATGTGGGGTAGACTTGTTTGGTATGTGATTATAACATATTCAAAATAGAAGGGCATTAGAATATTTGTGGGGACACAAAATGGCAGGAGTATCTCTAGAAGCTAGAATCTTGAATTTTGAAGGATTCCATGTTATTTGATTTCAGCTGCTTTGGGTAAAGTTTAGGGGAATTGGGGGTTCTAAGGCCTTTATCAGTATTCCAAATAACTTCTTTTTTAATGTTGACTTCCTTTAAATATGGAAGTTAAGGCCTAGGTGCTATGAAAACAAAGTAACGTTTCACCTTAAATCCTTTTTTGGAATGTACGAAATATCCATGATAGATCTAAAACCAATTTTCAACACCGATTCTAAAATTTGAAGCTCAAAAAATGTTAATCATGATGATCTGTGAACGTTTAAGGTGAAATGGATAGTCTAGATAATATATTTATTATATATATTTATGTGTGTGTGTGTGTGGGGCTTGTATAAGGTTGCAATTTAAGCAATCAAAATAAGACGATGGCCTGAAAATCAATTTTCATATTTAATATAAATTTTTAAACTCCAAAACGGGTTCAAATCAAGCAGATCTGTAAACCTATAAAAATCTTGAAAATAAATGGTCTAGATAGTCAGTTGCAAGATGTACCATCTTTGAGACTTGAAACCTCTTTTTGTTCTTTCTTTTTTTACCTTTTTTTTACTATCCCAAGCCAAAATCAAACATAGGCATTATGAAATTAAACTAAAACATTTGAGTAAAATGTTAAATAGTTAATATTAATTTTTGACAAATTCCCTTGAATTAAAGGGTGCGGTTTCTATAAGGATGCACCCTTAAACAGTCCAATTAAGGTGCACCTTAAAATTTTATCGTAACATGTAATTTTGTTATAAAATTCTTATTAATATTTTAAAATCTATTTTCATACCTAATTAGAAAATTTTTAACTCAAAAAATAGTTAAAATCAAATAGATCTGTAAGTTTATGAAAGTCTTGAAAATGGACGGTCTAGATAATGTGTTGTAAGATGTACTATTTCCAGGACTCAAAAACATTTTTTTTACATATTCATACATCTCAATGTCAAGATGATCGATTAGAGGGTTTATTCAACATTAAAACAACATTTCCAGTAGATTTTTGAGGTGCATCTGTGATTCTACATTTTAGGGTTGCCACCTTATATAAACTTTTCCCTAGATTAAATACCTGGTAATTAGATTTCCCATATTTTATTTGTCATTTATTAAGAATAGATGGATCCCATTATTCTTCCCTCTATTGTTCGTGTTAGGTGTTCAATTGGGATTATCATGCCTTAACCCCTGGGTCAAGGATTCTAAGCCCATTAATCTTCAATACGTTGTACTGTATGTTAATTTAGTCTTAGTGTTTTTAACGCGTTGAGCATATTATATTAAAAATCAATGCTATAATTTAAGTCGTCAATTAGTGACCTTTTTGTTTTTTGGTACGTTAGTCAATTAGTGACCTATTGGTGGATATACAACCCGAGGAGAGAGAGAGAGACCTCCTCAAATCAATCTCCTCTCCCCATGTTCATTTACTTTATGAATATATGTGAAACCCATGGAAAATGAAAATTTAAAAAAAAAAAAAGAAAAAAAAGAAGAAGAAGAGGTTCATCAAAATATATTAAGGAGGGAGACTCTCTAAGATTTTATTATTAAACAACTATGAGAGATGAACTGTCTAATATTTTATCTATTCACAACTATTTCAACTCAAGAGTCAATACTATGAGGGCTACTTTGAAATTCAATAAAAAATGTGAGATATCGTGTTAAATTGTTTATCTCTTATAGAGTATACAGTAAAAAAAAAGTATACAATGAGACCATTAGTCTCTAGTACAAAGTAGTCGCAATTAATCTAAGATCATTGGGTATACGATTAGGTGGCTGCATTTATTTCTATTGACCAAGCTCAAATTTCAAAAGAATTTTTTTTTAATTTTGTTACACACACAAGCTATTAGGTTTCACATTCGATGGTTGTAAGTAATTGTGACATCCTTGCATTAAAAATAAATGGTCTCATTGTATACAATCTATATAATAATTTGTCTTTGCTATTACGTAGGTTACATTTTTCAAAATCCATGAAGGAAGAGTATAAGATGTCACAGGAGTAATTTGTTATTGAATTAGTGTACTATGAGACCGTTCATCTTTGTTACAAGGAGATCACAATTGTACCTAACCATTAGATGTTAAATTGGATGGCTTGGGGTATGTTGTGAAGTTCGAAGAATTTTTTTTCGAACTTTGAGTCTAGTCAACGATACATTTGTAACCACCCGATTTGAAATCTTACGAACAATAGTAATTGTAACATCTTTGTACTAAAATTAAGTTGTCTCTTTGCATATGTTTCCTTTTCTATTTTACGCCTTCATCATTAACAAAAAAAAAAAAAAGGTTTGGTGGGGCTTCAGCCCTATCAAAATGAGTAAAGCTTCACCTCATAATTCATCCAAAATTACAATTCAAGCATTGGAAAACCTTTACATCGATCATCTTGACTTGAACATTATGGTCGTGAAAAAATTTCAGATTGCAAGCTCTAAAAATAGTGTATATTGTAACAAATTATCTAGACCGCCTATTTTGCCCAAAAATAAATGTCACATAACCGCAAGATATGTACTATTTTTTAATATCAAAACTTTAATTGTTGATGTTGAAAATTGATTTTAGAACTACCATGGAGATTCTTTTGCCAAACGTGCTTTATAGACTAGTACATAAAATGGTAATAACCAGTGATATTGGTATATTTCAATGGGTGACGTAATGAGATACTGGTATTGGTATATTTCAATGGGTGACGTAATGAGAAATTAATGTTTAAAAATATCAATATCTCAGTGGACGACTTTTTGGTGAGATATTTTAGCATACAAAATGGTAATATCCAGTTAGGTGTGTGGTGTGAGACAATGTCTTTGGAAACATCAATATCGTTTAAAAATTAATGGCATGAGGTATTGATATTCAACTACCAATGTCTTTAAGAATGATTTTGTGAGATAGTGATTCGTAAAAACGTTAATATCATAATAATTCATAATTGATAATATCTCATAAGGTATTGAGTGTCTCCTATGGGTGGTTTTCTTTAAAGGGAAAACTTGAAAACTGACCTGACAATAATTTCTTATACATTATCTATCCATAAAGAAATGTGCCCTCTAGAACGTTTGAAAATAAGATTGGAAATTTGGATGCCATGATAAATAGTGCATCTCTTGACGATTGTTCGATAAATTTCTCCTAAGAAGAGGGAAGAAAAGAAAGCGTATTTAGAAATCAATGTTTACAGTTTTGTCTAACCCAATTTGAGGTGGACCTGAGTAAGTTATTGGGATGCCTGACTGAATGTC
>NW_006499912.1:4126664-4150297 GCF_000471905.2 Amborella trichopoda | reverse complement strand
GATAAATCGTATGATGGTACATGGATGAGGCTTTGGCCCTCGTCTCTGAAGGTCACCATCACACAAAAGGGTCACATAAGCCAATGTCACATAGATCCAAGCGTATGCATATGTAAGAGATACCTTTATGCGCCATAGAAGCTGTGGTCGCATTGGATCTATGTGACATTGGCTCGTATCTAGTGGAGAACCTGAAATCCACAGATTGGGATTGCGACCCCTTGGCTCATCGGGAAGACTTTGGTGATCCACTAATGAGCTCCTGCATAGATTGTGAGGCATGAGAAACACTAGATCGGTTTGATAAAGCAAGTGTGGTCCGTAGTCCACAGTGGAAGGTGGAATGCCTCAGATTATTTATTCCTAGACCATATAGATCTTTATCTCATCTAATGAATTTAATTGTATTTATTTTATGATGATATGATTTTAGAATTACTATTTGAATTTTTCTAGATCTTTGGATATTTTATTTATAAAATTTGGATTTATACAAACGGAGATATTGATTTTTAATGTTTTAAATATTCAAGTTAGTTCTAAAATAATTTATTGATTTTTAAATATTTAAAAATAGCATTGGGGCATTATGCACATGGGACACCATGCCCTAAATTGGTGGGGGCAACAAAACCCACCACATGGGCATGCCCCAATTTTTGGGGCTTCCTATCCCATGGGGTGGCACACTCCACTTTTATAGGTTTCCTATTTTTTATGGGATAAGTGGTTAAAGAAGATTTTGATTGAATCTTTTAAAAAGCTTGATAAGGCTTGTTGAATAAAACACAATATTATGATTAGTAAGGGACAAAAGTTTTAGCACATTCGATAATGTGGATGACCCATCTATAGAATAATGACTCAAATCTCTCATCCCACAAGTCACTGAAGATCAATGGTTCATATTCAGTCTCACAAAAAAAGAAGCAAAAAAAAACCTAAGAAACCTTAATATTGTTTAAATTTTATAAAAAGATATTGTCTCTACTCAAAATCTCTACACCTTGTCTTTCTACTTCTCTTTTAAAGAAAGTTTTTCTATTTCCCTCTTAAGAAAGTTTCTCTCATATGAAAGTCAACTCTTCCACATTGTAAAAAGGGCTCTCTTATGAAAGCCCTCTCTCTCCCTCCCACATTGTAAAAAATGGCTCTCTTATGAAAGCCCTCTCTCTCCCACATTGTAAAAAGGGGCTAAGAGTGTAAGCTATGAGGTTCTTCTCTCTCTCGTCTCTGGATTTATGACTAAGGGTTTTAAGGTATAGCAAACAGAGAATCCATCTCTTTCAAACAAAGTTACTAAGAAAATACCTAAGGTTTGAGGTAATCTTCAGGACTCTCTTTTTGTTTCTTGTCATATCCAGGAGTCTATTTTTGTTTGTTGTCATATTTAATTATATTGTCTTTATATTCCCAAGCATAAAAATCGTGGATTTTTTTTTTGTTTAAAGAAAATTGGTTTAATGACATAAAGTTTTTTAAAGATCTTGGATTTATTAGTTTTATTTTCTTTGAAGCAAGATTGATTGTAATGAGACTACTTGTAAGTGATCTTTGCCAAAAAAAATAAAATAAAATAGAATAAAAAGTGGTAAAAAGAAGAAAAAAAAAAAAAAAATTTTCCTGACAAGATAGCATTAACCATATATACTGATCACATATATACCTTCTATATGAACCTGATAGACAATAATAAGTAATATATACTTTCTTTTCACATAAGTAAACTTGACCAACTCGCAACTCCGGTCTTTATTGAGTCATAGTAGGGACTCTTAACATAACGGTAAGGTTTAGGGTGAGACTCCTGTTGCAAGGCGTAAGGTTAGAAGTTGGTACCATACGACAATGTAGATAGACAAGGTTAGAGAGACAGATCTTTGTAATCTGATGCTCTTGAAGGATAGCTTTAATAAAAGTTTATAGCATTTGTAAAAAGGATAGAGAGAAGGAGACATGAGTCAGAGTCAGTGCTTTAAAACACAGATTTGCTAGCCAAACCGATCGCCTGGTGGATTGGTCTACATCGAGAACCTTGTTAGAGTCGGACCGATTCTCACGTGTAGTTCTCATGTAAAAGAATAATTTCATATACAAAGAAAAACTAAAAAATTAAACCAAAACAGAATTAAATTACTGGTTTCTTCTTTATTTAAAAATAAATTTGGATCTCTTGAAATTAATCTGATGTTTATTTAGAAAAAGGATTTAAAATGGAATTGAGAAAACCCAAAGAAATCCAAGAAAAATAGTGCAAAAACCATAAAAACTACATGGAAAATGGGAACCTATAAAATCAGCAATGAAAAAAATCAATTTTTTTTTTCTAAATCGTGCATAATGCTTTATTCGCGAAAATTCCCAACTAGATCCACCAGTAATTATATAAAACATATAATCATTTTTGAGAGTCCAAGGCTTTTTAGAAATCTCGAACCATAAAAAAAAAATTATAAAAAAAAAAAAAAAAAATTATGCTTTAGATCAGGAAATAGCTTTGGTGGATGAACATCAAGAGATAAGGTCCTCAAAGAAATCATGGATGAGAGCAGAGGAATCCGCATATCCAAGCTCAAAATTTCAAAAATACTTGGAGCTTTCCGCTCTTGATCTATTCAATTCTGACCGGAATATAGAAAATCGACCTGGTTAAAGTACTCAGCCCTTGGCCGAGCCGAGTAACTCAGACTCAGCCAAATCATGCATATGGCTGAAAAGCCCTCAACAAATTGAAAAAAAAACGAAAAAAAAAAAAATTCAAATAGATAAGGAAAATGTATTGAAAGAAAAATAAAATATAAAAACAACCTAAAGAGCCCAAATAAGCTTAAAAAAGAATTGAAATAATAGATTAGGAAACAACAGATTTATAATTTGAGGCATTTTTAAAAAAAATATCCAAAAAAAGGTAAAATATAAAAATAGATATTTATGGAAAATATTAATCACCAATCTTTGCCAAAAGTATATAAATCATACAGAAAACAGAAATGATAAATCAATCACACATTTTTATGATTTTAGAAAAAAAAAAATTTATTTTTAATATCCTCGAATTGTAAACATAAGGTGAAACTCGATGGCTGAGTCCTGGTACACTGATTTTGTCGTTAGATTGAAGAACTATCGTACATGTCCAAAAAAGAGTTAAAAAAACAATGATTTTGACAGAAAAGTCGGAAAAAAAAAAAAAAAGGAGAAACAACAGGAAAAAAATGAAAAAAATGGAAAAATTGGGGACTCTTTTTTTCAAAAAAGGAAAAAGAAGTAAAAAAGAATTATGCTTCGTATAATATGGCCAATCTGACTCAGCATCACCTAGTTCTCTAACCTTGTTCCTCTTGAACCCAATTTTAGTAATTTGATTTTCCAAACACCCTTTGATATTTTAGGTGTATTTTGATAAATGAATAAGACATTAAATAATGGAAAATTTTAGTATAGAACCCTAATTTTTCATATTATTTCATAGTAGACTCTTCTTCCTTTTTTTTTTTTCAAGCAGCATAAAAGCATCTAAATATTTCACCATACCCCGTCACCTCTTATCTCTCTCTTTTATTGACTTTTGATCATAAAAATTAGCATCAACAAAATTTTTATACCATTTCAACCCAAAAACTTTTTAATAGGTGAAAAGGGAATTCTTCATATTATTTCATGATAGACCCTCCGTCCGTTTCGCTAAAGATGTGACCGTAGCCCCTCATCTCTTATCTCTCTATTTTATTGACTTTTGATCATAAAAATTAGCATCAACAAATCTTTTTATACTATTTCAACCCAAAAGTTTTTACACAATTTCAATTCAAAAACGTTTTTAATGGGTGAAAAAGGAAAAAGATGGTTAAAAACATTTTTTGGATGAAATGGTATAAAAAGATTTATTGGGGCTAATTTTTATAGTAAAAATTTAATAAAAGAAGGAGACAAGAGATGAAGGAGTACGGTGAAATCTTTAAGGATTTTTTTATTCCGCTTTAAAGAAAAACGGAACAAAGTCAACCATAAAATAATATGAAAAATTAAAATTCTACACAAAATTTTTCCTTAAATAGTAATTAAAATTTTGGACAAATTTGACAAATTTCCCTTATTTGCCTCTATAGTCATATCACCGTTATTAAACAACCACCTCTCCTTCTCTTTTATACATGCATGGGCTCCTGGAATGAAGACGAACACTCTCTTTCTCATGCATGGGCACTAGCCATTAGACGACCTCTCTCTCTCTCTCTCTCTCTCTCTCTCTCAGATGTGTTCTCTCAATCTCTTATAAATGGGCTCGTCAAATGATCAAATGAAGACTCTCTCTCTCTCATCGATCGATGTTGGACGTTAGATTTACTAGATGTGTTGCCCTGTTTGGACCTTACAGAATAGATATACGTTCTATTTTTCTCCCAACGTACCACAAAAATAGAAAAATTGGATACAAATAGGAAAATTGTTTTATGCCGCTGGATTGTATGACTGCATATGCGGTTCGAAAAGTATAAAGCATCCCTCTTAAAGAAGGATGATTATTTCTAGTTTTTAAAATTTATTTATTTTATCATATTCATGATCTCTATGTTAAAAATTACATGTCCTAACATCCCAAAAATAGATTTTATTAATAGGCCCGGGCTTCTTGGGCTTCAGCTAGAGAACACATATCAATAGAATAAGAAGAACCTTTCAAGCTGACATTTTCTTTGACTATAACTACTTATTAATCTCTAAATTATATTAACTCATTCAAAGAAGGAAATAACCAAAATCATCAGAAAAAGCGACGACTCACGTTCTCCAGCGGATGGCAATTCATCATCTTTTCCCATGCCCAAAAGAACAACAACATGCAGAAAAATTTCAAACCTCCATAAAATTCTGTCAACTATATCATGACATGAGGACACGACCAAAGACAGAGAGAGAGAGTCCCATAAGAGTTCTTTAATACAATAAAAGCTGCCCACTTTATATTTAAATATAAATCAGACTATTCCGCTCAAGGTTCACTATAAATGAAGTGCAAAAAGATACAAATTTTCCTTAAAAATCATTGAATAAAAAGGCAGATGATACTGATGTCCTTTGTGAATCCATCTATAAAAACATAAAGCACAACTTAGCAGTCTGAAAATAAAGATTATCAGTACCTTAAGAGATAGCGAGGCTGCAAATTGTCATTGAACATATAATGAATTGAAGAAGTCAAGCCAGTTTTGAAATTGAATCGTCGGAATCTTCTGATTTATGTATAAAATGGACCGCTACCTTCTTCAAATGGATGCAGGGAAATCTCAGGGATGGCCTCGATTCATCTATGTCTTCAGGTCGGGCTTTGCATTGTGTCGATTCATTCGCAACTTCAATTTGATCTCCACATTTCAAGAAGAATCTTTCAAACCCATATATCATTCAAACGTTTCAAAGTGGTGGAAAGATCCTCAATAGCTAAGTTAGTGCACCCGCAGAGATCAAAGAGCTTCAACTTCAGGAAGCACTGTCCAAAATCCAACATCTTGTGTACAATGAGTCAATGAGTCAATGCGTACAAGGAAGCTTCGGGAAACTTGCTGTGTATTTATATGCATCATGGCAGGAAGGGTACAGTGGTGGAGGAGGACGTTGTTTGAGGCTGGGTGGAAGGGTTTTTTACTTACGGCTTCCGGCTTTCCGAGAGGCAAAAATAGAGATGGACGGTATGGAACGATGAAGTGTTTATGCCTTATAAGTATGGGTGCGGTTTGTATAGTGGGAGGCTCTAACCAATCAAATTAGAGCCCACCTTCAAATATTATCAAGAAATGTGGTTTTAATATTGTAAATTTTTATAATAGCCTTAAAATATCTTTTCATCTTTAGTTATAAAATTTAAAACTTCAAAAATAGTGTATATTGAGCAGATCTATGAAAATCTTGAAAATTAACGGTCAAAAAAATGTATTATAATATTGCTCTATTTCCAAAACTTGAAATCCATTTTTTTCTCATGTCCATGCATCTTGATGTCAAGATGATCAATTTGATGATATTTGGAAATCAACATAATCTCTTGTAGTGAAATTTTTGAGGTAGGCTCTAATTAGATTGTATGTGTACGTATAATATACTCCCTCCGGAGCATACTATACATTTACTCCCTTGGACAATATACTAATTTAGGAGTTTTTTCTATTTATTTTTAATTTGAAGTTTCAGGATCCATCTAACTATAACTAGAAAATTATTTTCACAAGAAAAAAATTTGGATTTTGATTGCGAAACACCTAGATTATTCCCTCAAAAAATTGGACAGCTAAAGTTGCGAAACATCTTGGGATGATTTTTTTTTTTTTAGGCATATAGAGAATGACAATTAAATTTTTTTTTCTTTGAAGTCGTTTGCTGGATTCTAGAGATTACATCCCCAAAATCTGAGATAAAAAAAGTTTTCTTCAGAGTAAGTTTTGCCCAAGGGAGTAAATGGATAGTATACTCCCATGGGAGTATGAAATCTTTTCACTTCTTACGTATCGACTCTTTTTTGTCCATTTATTATCATCTAGGTTCATTTTTTATCAAAATTACGATAAGCACCCCTCCACCCAATACGGATTTTCTTTTCCCCAAAATTGCACATATGTTTATCGATTACAACACCGGAGAGGTGACAACCCCACATGCTGCTTAAATGGATTACGGTTAAATTAAAAAAAGAGAATGTACCTCGGAAAATATAGTAAAGGTTTGTTTACTCCCTCCGTAAAAAAAAAACTATTTGAGAGGTATTTTTTTTTTTTTTTTTTTAATTTTTGAGAACCACTTAATAATCACTAGATGATTATTTTTACAAGTTAAAATTTGAAATTTGAGTTTTTTAATACTTAGATATCACCTTCAAAAAATTAGACGGTCTCTATTCAACCTTGAGACAATATTTTTCTCAAGTGTATAGAGGGCACAATTAGAAAACTTTTTTTTTATTTAGACAATATTTTTTTTTTAATACTTAGATATCACCTTTTTTTTATATATTTTTTAATCCTAGGTGTGAGAATAGCATACTCCTAAAGAAGTATAATAGCTTTTGATAAGGCTGCGCAAGGGGTTTAAAACGAAATAACCTACCAAGGTGTTTAAAAGGAAAGAACCCACCAAGCAATCATGCAAAAAGGCCCAACCAAAAAAAAAAAACCCTATAGACAAAAGATGTCACAGGTGCTTTTTTTTTAAGGCAAAAGTTTATATAGAGCCGAGGCTCTAAACAATCAAATTAGAACCCACCTCAAAAAATTCATTAGAAAAGGTTGTTTTGATGCCCAAGTATCTTTAAATTGATCATCTCGACATCAAGATGCATGTACATGAGAAAACAATGGATTTTAAGTCTTGAAAATCATGCATCTTGTAGCACGTTTTTGGACCATCAATTTTCAAGTTGTAATAGATCTTCTCGATCTACACTATTTATTAAGCTTTAAATTTTATAATTAAAGATGAAAATATATTTTAAGGCTATCACAAAAATTTTTCGTGTTGAAACTACTTTTCTCAACACTATTTGAAGATAGGCTCCAATTTGATTGTTTAGAACCTGAGCTCTATACAAACCGGACCCTTTTTTAATTACCAAAGTAATTTATACTCCTTTGGGAGTATACTGTTCATTTACTCGCTCATGTAAAACCACACCTAAGGTCTTCAACGTCAATGAAAAATTTCCAAATTAGACCCTATACAAACTTGAAAAAATATTGTTTCAAGATTGACAGAGACTGTTCAACTTTTAGAGGATGAGATCTAAGTGATAGAAAACTCCAATATAAAATTTTAACTTTCAAAAATAATCATCCAGTATAAGGTGTTTTAAAAACTTTTAAATTTAAAAAATCCTCCCAAATAAGTCTTTGTGCTCAGAAGTAAACGTATATTATACTCCTACAGGAGTGTGTCCTTTTTTTTATTTAACCACCACGAGTATGTGAGATTTATGATGGGACACGTGGGCAGCTCAAGACAAAAAAAAAGAAAGAAGAAAGGGCCACGGATGGAAGGATGTTCCTTGTAATTTTTGGTAAAAAAAGAACCCATATGATAATAAATGGGCACAAAAAGGTGGCTATACGTAATTTTCTCCATTGTACATGATTATTTTGGCTATGCGATGGATGTGTGTGGGGCTCCACTGTAGAGTGGATATTCTCAAGGATGCTATAAAATCTCTCTCAACTATGTCAGCCGTCTCTCTCTCTCACACGCAAATACAAAATACCAAAAAAATATATAAAAGATGATGAAAAACTTCTTAGAGAAAATACTACAAAAAAAAGAAAGGTATCTCTTACCAGATCTGGCAAAAATTATTGCATTTATGTGGTTTTTAAAGGCCTTATGAGAGTTTGCATGAGCATTTTATATAGTGAAACATAAACTTAGTGTGAGTGTGGTCCTCTTGTGGACTATACTAGGCATATATGATTTGCCGATACTCAGACTAGGCTCGACGTACTAAGCCAGTCGAGTTTAGAAAAATCCAATATATTTGGGCATAGGGATCTACCGAGAAGGGTTTAGTGGGTTAGCCCTTGATAAGCTCAGAGTATGCCTAGATGAGAGCCGAGAGACTGTGTGGCCTTTGCTTATGATGAATAGCCTTTAGAGACATGGCTAAAACCTCATCATTATATCATCACACGACATATACATAGATAACCGTTTTAAGATTCGCCAATAATAGTGAAGCGTGTACATGTGTGAGAAATTACCTCTATGCACCATAGAGTCATAGTTGCATCAAGGTCTAAAAGACCATGGATTTTTTATCTTTAGGGGATAAGCTGAAATCCATAAATTAAGATTATTTGTCTCTAAGAGATAACCTAAAATTCATAAACTGGGATTGTGTCTCGTAGTCTATTGGCAGACTTTTGTGGTCCAATCATGAGCTGATGCAATAAACTGTGAGTCATGAGAACTGCTGGGTCAGTTTGAAAAAAAAGCTAGATAGATTATGATCCGCAATTGAAGGTAGAGTGCTCCCGTATATTGATAAATTTTTAGATTTAATGGATCTTATTACCATTAAAATTAATTTTATGATATATGATTTGTTAGAATGTTTATTTAAATTTTGTGAATATTTTGATATCTTATTTTTGTCATTTGAATTTATAAATTAAGATAAATTAATTTTATGATATATGATTTGTTAGAATGTTTATTTAAATTTTGTGAATATTTTGATATCTTATTTTTGTCATTTGAATTTATAAATTAAGATAAATTAATTTTTCTGTTTTAAATAAAATATAAGATTTAAAAATTATAAATACAAAATAAAATATTTTCTAAAATTATAAGGACCTCCATAAATATGGGAGACCAATTTAGAACATGTGGGATTAGGTGGGGCCATGTGTGGCCACCAAAGCCCCACCCCTGGCAACTAACTTGTTCTCCAAGATTGGGTGATAGTTATCCCCTTGTTTGTTCACTTATCTTTTGGGTATATCCATAAAAAAAAGGCTCTCCCACCTTATAAAAGCTCTACACATATTTTCTCTTCTCTCTATAGGTTTATCTCTGTTTCAAATATCTCTGTATAAGTGGCATGTCTCACCTAGGGCTTAAAGATCTTTCCCAAGTTTTTCTAAGGGGGCACACGCCAACCAAAATCTCCACCTAGGGCTTAAAGATCTCTCCTAAGTTTTTTTAAGGAAATACACCCCCAACCAAAATCTCTCTCCACCTAGGACTTAATGATCTCTCTGAAGTTTTTATAAGGAAAAACCCTAACCAAAATCTCTCTCAAGTTTTTATAAGGAAAAACCCTAACCAAAATCTCTCTCAAGTGTCCTTTAGAAAGTTTTTCTAAGGGGCAGACCCCAACCAAAATCTCTCTCAATTGTCCTTTAGAAAGTTTTTCTAAGCGGCACACCCCAACCAAAATCTCTCTCAATTGTCCTTTAAAAAGTTTTTCTAAGGGGCACACCCCAACCAAAATCTCTCTCAAGTATCTTTTTTCTAAGAGGCACACCCAACCAAAATCTCTCTCAAGTGTCTTTTTTCTAAGGGGCAGACCCTAACCAAAATCTCGCTCAAGCCAAAAGGGCAAGCACGCCCAAATCATCTCTCTCGTGTCTCGTGCTCAAATCATCTCTCTCTCTCGTTCTAGGTGGCAGACCCAAGCTAAGGTTAACTTGTAGTGGTTGATTTTTGGATAGCAAAGGGGAGGATCTCGTTGTTAGTATCTATCCCTCTCTGTTTTATCTATCTCTCATCTCTCCAAAGATGAAGCCAAAGGGGCTTGAGCAAGACTAAGGCATTGAGGCTTTAGGGAGTTGGTTTTAGATAGACCGATCATAGATTTCTAGCATCATCAGAAGGAGGAGACTCGATGTTGAGCAAGACTAAAAACTAAGGCATTGAGGCCATAGGTAGTTGTTTTTAGATAGACCGATCATAGATATCGAGCACCATTGGAAGGAGGAGACTCGGTGTGGCGTGTACTATAATCTCCACCACTGTCTTTTGTCATATTTAATTATATTGTCTTTATATTCTCAAGTATAAGAATTTAAAATATTTTCTTTGTTTAAAAAAATTGGTTTAATAACATCAATGTTTTTAAGTTGTTGGATTTGTTAGTTTTATTTTCTCTGAAGCCAGAGTTATCATATTAGTCTTTCTTTTAAGAATCACATTGAAAAACTGCACGTGATACAACTCATGTTACTAACAACTACTATTATGCAACACATTTTACCTAGATCTAAGCAAAAATCATTTTACCCGGATCTAAGCAAAAATCACGTTGACTGTCTGTCCCAAAAAAGTTGAGAAAGAGAACAAGATTTCTAATCATCTACTGTCCAAAGGCATCATTTGCATGGATCACACAAGGTACATTTGAATTGTGAATATAATTTATGAACAAACCATTAAGAAACAGACATAGGAATAGAACTAACGAAAAGAAAAGCTTTTTCAAATCCCAAGGGTGCCGAGGAATCTTAAAAAGATGGCCACGGGTATGAAACAAACATGACAACAACGTGATTGAGTGAAGCCATTGTATTTAGGGCCTAAATTTTACGCAAAAAGATTTACGTCAATCCTGGTAGGGTGTGGTTTCCATAAGGTTGTACCTTTAAACAATCCAATTAAAGTGCACCTTTAAATTTTATAATAATATATAAGATTATCTCAAAATCTATTTTTATATCTAATTATAAAATTTTAATTTCAAAATACTTTAAATCAAGTAGATCGAAAATCTTGAAAATGAACGGTGTAGATAATATGTTCTAAGATGCATTATTTTTTAGACTTAAAATTTTTTTATTTTTCAAGGTTATATATCTCGATATCGAGATGATCAATCAAAGGTTTTTTCAATATTAAAATAACCTTTTCGATGGATTTTTAAGGTGCATTCGTAGTTCTACATTTTAAGATTGCAACCTTATATAAACTTTTTCCATCCTTGTATACTTATGCCTTGGGTTTTAAGGGAATTGATAGATTTCACCCAAGCAAGTTTAAGAGTTTTTTATCCGAATCTAACACCCTGCAGGTCCACTCCAAGTTAGTTAGGTGAATCCGAGGTGGATTCATTGAGTTCTTATTGGTTTCACATATATTACCCAAATCTCTCTCGAACTCCGGGATCCGAACCGGCCTGCTCTGCAATGGAATCCAAATGTTGAATATCCCCCAAATTCACATGAAGAAGTTTGTAATGATCACCCATTACTTCCCCTCTCGTCAATAAAGAAGACATTTGGTGTTACTTCAATGGCAAAAGTGTGAGAGGTTTTAAACTTTTATTAATGGCATAAAACTATAATCTATCGTTGAAAGACTCGGTCTTTGGCCGAGCCGAGTTACTCAAGCGAGTCCGATTAACTTGCTCGAGTCCAGCCCAAAATAAATATAAAGGCAAAAAAAAGAATTATATATGACATACCTTTCATTTTGGTTGAGTGAACATCAAATGGTGTGTTGGTTTACTTGTCAGCTCTCAAAATACCCCTTGGTGATGGGTCTTTGGTTCGATTCTCAACTGGCAATTCTACGCAGTGTGCCCTTCGGAGCTGTATCAATTATAACGACACATTATTTATTATACATAACGATTTTCCTTCAGATGTTAAAATTAGAAATAACACATTATTATATACAACCTATAAATATAGGGGTACAATAAAACTCACCTCGTCCATCAGGCGAAGCCAAATAGCTTGGCCGAGGCCAAGTAAGAGACTCGTGGAGTCCAAGTACATTGGTTGAAAGCATTGAACAATTTATCGATTTCCAAAGCGCTCTCGTGCTTAAAAGAGAATAAAAGAGTTGTTCTTTACTTAGAAAAATAAGAGGTCAAGTTAAATTTTAAAAAAAACGTGGATTTTCAGCACTATTATCTCCTTACACAAGAGCAACATCCAGCACTTATATTTAGCTATCTATAAGGAAATCAAAGGGGAGAAGTTCCATTGTTTATGTAAAATAGATTATATATTTTTCATGCCTTAGAGCCTAATGAAAGATGGACATATTTTACCATTTCGGTTAAAAAAAGTCCAAATGAATGGACGTACCACCATCAACTTACCGACAGGATTTCTCCAATCAATCAGAATATTATCATCCTCAATTACTCCATGAGCAGCATGACAATCGACATTTATGGAATAACTACAAATCTGTTAGACAGAGCCAAGCAAATTTCAACCAAAACAAGGGAAAAAATCAGACAGGGAGTAGACAAACACACCTCCCTAAATAAATATGCAAAATTGAGATTTCCATCATATACCTTTGTAGAAAGGGAAGAGAAAACGTGGGAATAACATGACTCGTAGCTACAAGAACATCATCAGTTCAGCTATTGCTCCTAAAATCAGGCACACCAATCCTAATACTTCATTTAGAGCCTGAACAAACTTATCTTCCAATAAGATAGGGTTTGTTGCCTGTAACCAATATGATCCTAGGCTATCTGAGTCCGAATCGTCTTTTAAATTTAGATGGGTGCTGTGCACACAAAATCTTCGGGAGGCACAACATCATCCCTACAATCACCCCTTTCTAGCATAATTCTAAGGTGACATCTTTGATCTAGCATACCTCAGAAATCAGGGCGTCGAATTTTTTGAAGAACAGAGTCAAAATCCGCCGTATGGATCGAACTTCGGCTCCTTGACCGCAACGTCGTTTTACACTACTGGTTCCTTGCAACCCTTGTGCAGCCATACATGTAGTTCCAAAGAAAGTAAATGTTGTGGCTCATAGAGAAAATCAATACCGATTGATGCAACGCAGAGTACTCATAGATAAGATAAAATAGAAATTAGGGTTGATAAAAAGTCTCTCTATACATTGATCCTTCTAAGATCTTTACCAAGTTTTAATTAGTTACTCTTCTGAATGATCCTTATGAGATATTTACAAAGTTTTAATTAGTTACTCTTCCAAATCCTCGATTATAACAAATACAAAAATTTGCTTCTACTAAGTAATAAAGGGTGTGGTTTGTATAAGGTGTCAATCTTGAAAAAAATCCTTATTATTAAGGTGCACTTTCAAAGCCCGCCGAAAGATACAATTTTGTTGTAAAAATTTGAAATGTTGAATTGAAAATCTACTTCATATCTAATTGTGAAATTTCAAATGTAAAAAGTGGTATAGATTAAACACATCTACAAACATATGAAAATCTTGAGAATGGACAATCTAGATAAAATATTACAAGATGTAGTATTTTTGACATACATATCAAGGTCGAGATCATCACTTAGAGGGTTTTTAAGCATCATAACGACCTTTTTCAATGGATTATTGATGAGTGCTTTTTTCTATAGGATAAGGTTGCAACCTATGTACATTTTTTTCATTAATAAATTCCAAACAATTTTCAAGAACTCCGCACCCCCTATAAATTATATTAAAATTTTAAAAAATGCTCTTGTTATTAGTAACTCCTGCACAGTACTTCTAGACTGCTTCCATCTTTTAACTTTGAGTGTTGAATAAGATTATATGTTCCAGTACATTAATTTTGCTGCCTAAGGCAAAGTTCCTACTTAGAGTTCGTTTAGAATTGTTGATTTTGGAGCCATAACCTATTAAACATAGGCACCAAAATTAGAAAAACAAAAATTTCAAATGAAAATGCATTCAGACCTTGGGATTGAATACCATGTATTTTCTGGACCATCACACCTTAAAATTAAAAAAAACTCCAAATGAGTATTGTGTTTTGTCGTCATGTGATTTCAAGGTAATTCCCAAAATATAATGTCAAAGAGTCCAAAATGGATGGTTTACCCAGGGGAGCAAGCATATAGTACTCACACATGCAGAACCACCATGTACGCTAGGGATGGAACCACTGAAGTAGCAACAGGTCGGACCCGAAAAATATTTATGAGACCCAGACCCGACCGGACCCAAAGTTATCGAACCCATACCCGGACTAGACTATCCCCGACCCAACCGAACCTGAATGGACCCGATCCAAAAATAAAAAACCATATATTTAAATATGTTTAAATATTATGTCAAACACATAAATGAATTATTTAAATATTTAAATATTTTAATTGAAAATATATAGGTATATTTATTAAAATATTATCAAATATTATATATTGAATATTATTTAAATAATAATACTATTCTAGTCCGGGTCCATATCAGTCCAATATTTGGAACCAGACCCGATCCCCCGTCATTCCTGGTCGGGTCTGGTCGTAGGGTCTAATGCAATTTACTCAAGGGAAAGGTTTCTATACTTCCCCCACAGCATCGAAGATCTATGCTTTTCGTACCATTCAGCTATCCAATTTTGATCAAGAGAGTCACTCACCGTTTGATCTTAGATTCGACGTCTCAAAGTATTTTATGTTTAGTTTTTTTTATACAAGTTGTATGAATATGAAATTTAATAAAATATTAAAAATAATTTTGCAATAAAATATAATGATCAAAATACCCCTTGAAACTTTCAAAGGTATTTTGTTCATTTTATATTATTGAAAATATTATTATTATATTTTTCGTTAGTGCAAGTTTAATAGAGGATTGGACGTACAAAATTTGGTGTTGTAGAAAAAAATTAAAAATAAAATAGTGTAGAGACGTGACATTGTGATTAGGGCACTCTTAGCCATCCATTCAGAATGGACGGTTAGATAAGGGGAAATATATAAGTTTCATGGTAAACCGTCTTTCCGTTTTTCTTTCAAGGGGATCATAAAAATTAGTCTCAACAAATCTTTTTATATCATTTCAATCCAAAAACTTTTTTTAATGGGTGGAAAGGAAAAAAAGAGGTTAAAAATGTTTTTAGAATGAAATGGTATAAAAATATTTATTGGAGCTAATTTTTATAGTTAAAAGTCAATAAAATAGGGAGATAAAAAACGAGGGGGTACCCTAAAATCGATAGGGGTTTCCTTACGCGATTTGAAAAAAAAAACTGAACGAGGATCTACCATAGAATAATACAAGAAATTAGAGTTCTATAAGATTTTTTTTAAAATAAAAAGACGGCTGGCTAGGCTCGAACCGGGCTGAAATTGGCCCTAGCCCAGGCCCTACTTTTTTAGGGCCAGGCCCATGCCAGCCCTACAATCAACCAACGAGGGCAACGCCTGTTGACTCTATGGGTTGATGGAATCGACCCTATAGCCTATACTACTCATTCACACCAACCCTAAATCCAAGGGTGGTCTCATCCAACGATAGGCCACCATAAGTCCTCGACCAAGCCATCAAGAGAGCCAAAAGCCGAGCCCAGACGAGCCATATTCTCGCTCTAATGATCTACGTTGAACGATACGATCACTTCCTATTTTAGGAAGCCAAGAGTTAGGAGAAAGGAGAAAAATAATGAGACGAGTCCACCATCTTCTCCCCCTTCCATTTTCCGGCGACTTTTTCCGGCTAAGTTCTGGGAAAGAGCCAAAACTCAGACAAAAAATCTTCATTTTCTCATTCACCATGATCCAAAGCTAAGTGCCATAATCTAGAGACTGATACCATGATCCAAATAATGGACGAGACCACACGAGGATCCACCCCGCAGCCTCACCTGAAGGAATTCACCCAACTTCGCCTGAAATGGTTGTGACGTGCATTGCCTGGTGTGACAGAAGGTAGGTGAGGGTGGGGATGTGAGAAATTGTTGTGATGTGGTTTTTTTTTTTACATAAAAATCTTTCATTTTTTTTGGGTGGATTTTGCATTTTCTCTGTCTAGATTGAAAAACTTTAGCTTTTGTATGGATAGATTACTGTTTTTTTTTCTGGGTAATTAAGTGGGGAAGTCAGGCTGCTGCCCGATTTTTCAAGTAGAATACGAGCTAGCTTCACTCTTTCACGCTTTTGCTTTGGTTGTTATGTTTGTTTGATACCGGTGGCCCTTTTTTTTGAGATTCCTCATTATTTGTTGTGTCCTTGGGAACTGATTAAGCTTTTCTTTTTATAGATCCAATTTTATGTCTGTTTCCTAGTAATTTGTTCATATATCCCATTGGCAATTCAAATGTATCGTGTCTGTCCATCAGATTCATGCTGATGATGCCTTTGGAATGTGGATGATTAGAAATATTATTCTCTTTCTCAACATTTTTTTTTATGAAAGACAGAGTTTTTAACATGAGTTTTGCAAGATCTGGGTAAATTGTGCTAATAATATGACATCTACTATTGTGGGGTAAATCAGTGGGGGGAGAAGGTCCCCTACCCGATTTTCATTAATAGAGATGAAAAAAATTACATCGTACTATCTTACAACACCTACTTACAAAAGGGTAGTCTTACAATAGGGTAGTTGCGCCATGAAGTACAAAGAGGTGAAGAATATCTGGAGGTACTATGCAACATATTTCACCTAGTTCAGGCAAAAATCACGCCGAAAACTCTCTCTCACATAAAACAAGTTGAGAAAGAGAAGAAGATTTCTAATCGTCTTTCCAAAGGCATCATTTGTATGAATATGAGGGACATACAAGATATATTCGAATTGCCAGTGATATATATCAACAAATTATTAAGAAATGGACATAGGAATAGAACTATAGAAAGAATAGCTTTATCAGTTCCCAAAGGTGCCACAAATAATAAGGAATCTCAAAAAGAGGGCCACGCGTATGAAACAAACATAATAACCCAAGCAATAGAGTAAAGCTACCTCCTAATCTACTTAAAAAATGTGTAGGGGTGTGACTTCCCTATTTAATTACCCATATTCAAAGTTTTTTATCTGAATCTAACACTCTGCGGGTCCGATTGCAGTGACTTAGGTGAGTCCGAACCTAATTCATATTGTTTTAAAATTTTCACAAAAAATACCTTACCAAGGATTTGAACAGGTCTGCTCTACAATGGCGTCCATTATCTTCACGTACTCATTTAAAAAAAATAAAAATGCTGATTATCTTGCAATTCCACGGGAAGAAATGCTTTAGTGTTACTTCAATGGCAAAAGTACGAGAGGTTTCATAATTTCTATTAATTATGTAAAACCATAATCCGTTCTTGAAAGACTTGGCCCTTGGCCGAGCGGAATTATTTGGGTGAGTCCGAATTAACTCGCTTGAATCCAACTTAAAATATCCAACTTATGTATAATAGACATAAACTTATTATACATAATATAACCGTCATTTTGCTTGTAGTGAACGTCAAATGAATATACGTCGTGTCAAGGCCACGTCTAAGAAAAGAGGATTTGTGTGATTCTAGTTTCCTTTTATCTTTATCTTAAAGAATATTTAGGTTGTATCTTATCTTAAAGAATATTTATGCATTAGGTAGATCCTATTATTTAGCAAGGTGATCTTTTGGATAGGACGTGATTTTGATGGTAGATGGAAATTTTTGATAGTCCTAAAAGGGTCGGGAATATCCTATTATGTAGGAATGATAAATCCTATGTAGCATTCCCGTATTTTAGAGTTATTATTAGATAAAAAAAGAAAACCCATAGATTTAGGAAAGCCAATCGATTAGAGAGATCACGCTAAATCCTGTGGGAAGATAAAAACTTCTATTAAAAGAAGGAATAGAAAGGGAGGTTCAGGTGACTCTCCTATGGTTTGTTTATCTTATCCATGGAAAAAGTATGCAAGAGAGAATGGTTAGTTCTTCCAACCTTGGGTGAGTATTCTTGTGAGGTTCTTCAGTCTTTGGATGGGCATTCTAGGGAGAGAAATACATTGTTTTAGGGTTTGAGAGAAAGAGCTGGTAATCCGATCAGTCCTTGTGTGGGTATTCTAGTGAGGTTCTTTAGTCCTTGAGTGGACGTGGATCGGTATTCTAGTGAGGTTTTTCAATCCTTGGGTGGATATTCTAGTGAGAGAAAGACATTGTTTTAGGGCTTGAGAGAAAGAGCTTGTAATCCTAGAAAGTGCTTGTAATCCCTTGTATTCTCCATGCTTACATGGTGTTTTTCTGATTAGTGGAATATCAGTAGAAAAGAACTTTACTGCCCGTGGATGTAGCCAACTTGCCGAACCACGTACTATTCTTTTATTTTTTTGCATTAGTTTTTGTTCTCTTATATTTGTCAAACCTTGGTTTTTTTATCTATATTGGTTCGATTATCAGTTGGCACTTCTACCCGGTGTGCCCTTCAGATGTGTATGAATTAGAAATGACACGTTATTACCTTAAGACATGTTTGAATTTGAAATAACATATTATAATATAGGGTTGTATACAATGAAACTATTTACCTTTAGTATAAGATCGTCACAATTAATCTTAACCATTGGATGTGAGATAGAGTGGTTATATTTATTTCATTGACCAAGCTCCAAGTTCAAAAAAAAATTTTTCGAACTTTGTGACACATCCAAGCTATTAGATTTCACATTGTATAGTTATTGTGCCCACCATGTATAAAAGGTAAATGATTTCATTGTCTACAATACCTTGTAATATACAACAAATAAATCATACATAGGGCGTACAACAAAACTACCCTCGTCAAAAGGGTGAAGCCAAATAGATCGGCTGAATCCTAGTAGACTCGGTGGAGGTACTCTGGTTGAAAGCATTGAACATTTCATCGATTTCCAAAGCTCCTGTGCTTAAAAGAGAATAAGGTTGTTCTCTATTTAGAAAAATAACAGATCAAGATAATTTCCGATAAAAACAATGGATTTCCAGCACTATTTATCTCCTTACATAAAAGGAACATCCAGCATTTGAGCACAAAAAGAAATTATATTTAGCTATTTATATGGAAATCACAGTAGAGAAGTTCCATTGTTTATGCAAAATAGATTCCCCATTCCTCAAACTTAGTCAATGATGGACATATTTTACCATTTGTGTTAAAAACAGTCCAAACGAATGGACGTACCACCTTCAACTTACCCACAGGATTTTTCCAATCAATCAAAATAATATCATCCTCAATTACTCGATGAGCAGCATAACGAATCGAGAATGATGGAAAAACATAGTTACATATCTGTTATGTGTGTATTGACAGAGCCATGAAATTTCAACCATAACAAGGGAAAAAATCATATATGGCGTAGACGAACATGCCTACCGCAATAGTTATGCAAATTTGAGATTTTCATCATACAACTTTGTAGTAAGGTAAGGAAAATTGTGGCTATAACCTGATTCGTAGCTATAAGAACTGAGGTGGGAAAGGGCCTTGAGTCATGGTGGTAGCACCCCATACTCTAGTTATCACGTTGTGGTTTTCATTCTCATCACCAATAACACCTCATTAATACAATCAAAAGCTAACTTCTAATCTACTTAAAAAACAGGGTAGGGGCATGTCTTCCTCACTGAATTATCCAAAAAAAGGCACAAGAACAGATGTACAAATGTTCTTGAGAATCATCACCAGTTCAGCTATTGGTTCTAAATTCATAATATGTATCCAAATTGTAGTTTTCATAACATAATTGCAACTGAGACCATAGTCCCTAGGATCTGAGGCTCTTGGATTGGGAATAGGATCATTGGATCGACACAGACCAAAAGCTCTAATAGTCTAAGATAAAGATCTGTATAACATATCGAGCATGGAGCAGGATCCCATAGATAAAGTATCTTGGTACCAATGGTCATGGGATCAGGATCCCATTTGGCAAGGGCAACCTTTTCCACTTCTCATGGATCTCGATCCCAAATACCTATGGAAAGAAATCTACAGGAATTGATGACCTTCATCTATAAATATAAAGGATCACAACCCCAATGCTGACGTAAACTATATACCATTGCACAATGGATAGGGTTCCCTCTTCCCACTATGTTAATTCCTAATATGGTTTATACATTTT
Organism: Amborella trichopoda; assembly: GCF_000471905.2. Next base: position 4,130,007 of record NW_006499912.1, on the reverse strand, counting down.
AGAACTCTAGTCTAATACCCTATAGTCGACAATATTTATGGTGCAATCTAATTATTTTAATTCTTGAGGTTAGGTATCAATACATTATGTGGTGGAGTTCCACAAATATAAGTATCTAAATCCCTAATTAGAGGGCTCGAGAGCCCAACATGATAGGGATTAAGATCTACAAATTGAGGGATCAATGTCCCTCATTAGGCGGATCCAGATCTATATAAATATAGGATCTAGATTCCTAGAAAAAGGATCGAGCTCCCTCATAAACAAAAAAACAAAAAAAATATTCCAGTCACCATCCGTACTTTGGAGCACATGATCTGAAGCCGGAACCATGCTCTTTAGGGGCGCTTCCAACAACTAGGATGTTGAACATTGATGTCTTATATTATGAAGAAATAGATCTGTCAAGGTAAAGTCAAAAGGACAATTCCGTAGGGCCGAAAGTACTGTGTTTTCGGTAAACAATGCAAGATTAGATTCAGAACTGCAGTTCATATGAGCAAGGATATACTAAACTATGTACACACTGATGTATGGGGGCCTCACCAATCAAATCCAAGGGTGGGGCAGAATACTTTATTACCTTCATTGACGATTACTCAAGAAATGTCTGGGTCTACTTCATGAAACACAAAAGTGAAGCATTCATGAAGTTTAAACAATAGAAAGCAGAGGTGAAAAGGAAGACAGGAAAGAAACTCAAATGCTTGAGATCAGATAATGGAAGGGTGTACAACTCTAGAGAATTTTAAGAATTTTGTAAAGAATAGGGAATTATATGTCACTTTATCACACCAGAAACTCCTCAGCAAAATGGTGTGGCTGAGAGGATGAACATGAACCTTTTGGAAAGAACTCGCACTATGAGATTGAATACATATTTGAAGAAAAGTTTCTGGGCAGAAGCAGTTAACATAACGTGTTTCATCGTTAACAAGTCACCATCTACAGCGATTGGGTGCAAAATTCCAAAGGTGGTGTGGACAAGAAAGCCGGTAGATTACTCTACGTTGAGGATCTTTTGATGTCCAACATATGTCCATGTACATAGAAAGCAATGTTCCAAATTAGACTATAAGTCTAAGCAGTACATCTTTCTCAATTTTGAGAAGGGAGTGAAGGGATTCAAGCTTTGGAATCCTACTTCACATAAGGTTGTGCTTAGCAGGGATGTTGTGTTTGATGAATCTTACATGGTGAAGTCAATCAACATGCAAGATAGATATATCCATACATGGGATTCGCTATATCTGGGACTCGATATATATTATTGTGATTGGGGGTTTCTTAGGGTAAAGGGAAAAAACACATATTGTTTTGTAATCAGAGAGAACAATGAGGCATGAGGAAGAGAGCTATTGTAACCCTATTATCCATTGCCAGTAAAGAAGCTCTCATCTCCCGTGGACGTAGGTACGTTACCGAACCACGTATATCTTTGCGTTGTGGAGGTTGTCTCTTTCTTTTGTGTTGGTTTTCTTCTTTCTTATCTCGTGGATTGTTATAATATAAAGTACTAAGTAAAATGACAAGAAAAAATGTACTTAGTGCCCGAATTTTCCACTTACAAAGACGATGTTGTTTTTTTTTAAAGCCCGGATTTTCCACTTACAAAGACAATGTTGTTTTTATTAAAGTAAGGTTTTTTGTATTGCATTTTTTTTTTTCCAGCGCAGAAGAATATAGGAAATGTTTCTATGTGATGCCAACAATATATAAGTTATATGCGAACCCACTTTCTAACCGTTAGCTACGATTGTTTATACCACAATGTCATGTCAAACACTAATTTATTTTTCTTTTCTTTTCTACAAAATATTTTTTAATGAAATTTTGAGCTTCCCATCAAAATATAGGGCAAACTTGGAAAAATAAAAAAAACATATTTTATATAAAGATAAATTACCAGAATGCCCATACAATTTTCCGGGCTGATAATTTTTCATCACCAAAAATATTTTTTAAATATTTGTATCATGTGCGCCCTTGTTAGAACTATTCATGCCCCAAATTTTGCTTCAAAATTATGTGTGGAATAAAAATGAAAAACAAAATACTGTGAGCCATCTAATCAAGATTTGACGATTAAGGGGTAGCTTGTGAGATTGTGACTCAAGCCATCTGCTCACTTCTGAAGGTTGAGAACAAGGTCACATATAGCATATAACGAGGGTCACATATCCCATATATGTGGGTGGGGTCACGTAGAAAGCCCTCCCTTTATGTTTTTCTATACATAGACAGAGAAGGCTTCAATACCACTGCTTGTCTTTATCACTAATGCCATTATCAACCATGGACTGGTAGCAGAGAGAACATGCTACTATGTCTTGGAGAGAGAGAGAGAGATAGAGAGAGAGAGAGAGAACATGCGGCCTTAAAAAAACGCAGCTAGCTAACTGGTAAACTAAACGACAGAGAGAAAGATGATGTCTGGTAGTAGAAAGACCATGCTACTTATGTCTTGGTTGCAGAGAGAGAGAGAGAGAGAACATGTGGCCTTAAAAAAGCAGCTAGCTAACTGGTGAACTAATATAGAAGAAGAGAGAGTATTAACAACTCCACTTTCTTCCTCAAATATATAATATCATTGTAAATTACAGAGAGAGAGAGCATTAACAACTGCAGTTTCTTCCTCAAATATAGAATATCATTGTAAAATACACTATTTTTTTCTTTTTTGGGTAAAATAAAATACACTATTTCCATATACACGATCAAGCTATTTCTTTTAGCAGTTCAATCAACAAGAAATGTCAATATAAAATATAATACAAAGAATTACAGGCGAAGAGAATCTACAGGAGAAGAATAAGAGGCCCACAGGAAGCAGCAATACCCAAGATAAAATTCTTGTTGTGATATACAATATTTTGGAAAACAAGGTAAGTTTTCACTCTTTCTTCAACTAACTATGGCTCAAATGTAAGGGATGAGTGGAAATTTTAGTAGATGGGCCTCTCAGTCATTACAAAGGCAACAAAATCAAGTGCTTCTTAACTGGTTCCTTGTTTGTTAGCACCACTACTCGTAGTCATGAAGGATTCTGTACAGCCGCATTGCCCTTTTGAGTTGGGATTAATGAAAATAAACTCAGACCAGCAAAGCAAGTCAATTATGTAACAGAGAGAGAGAGAGAGAGAGAGAGAGAGAGAGAGAGAGACGACGCAGTGTGAGGAGGAGAGAGAGAGAGAGAGAGAGAGACGACGCGAGTGAGGAGGAGAGAGAGAGAGAGAGAGAGAGACGACGCGACGTGTGAGGAGGAGGAGAGAGAGAGAGAGAGGAGGTACGTACGTACGTACGTACGTAAGTAACGTAACGTAGTAGGTAGTAGTAGTTACGT
>NW_006499912.1:4115058-4126480 GCF_000471905.2 Amborella trichopoda | reverse complement strand
AGAGAGAGAGAGAGAGAGAGAGAGAGAGAGAGAGAGAGAGAGAGAGAGAGAGAGAGAGAGAGAGAGAGAGAGAGAGAGAGAGAGAGAGAGAGAGAGAGAGAGAGAGAGAGAGAGAGAGAGAGAGAGAGAGAGAGAGAGAGAGAGAGAGAGAGAGAGAGAGAGAGAGAGAGGGTGCTCTCAATTTAGAAATACAGTGGATGATTTGTCTTTCAGATAGAGAGATGGCATATTTCATCGTGATATGACAAGAATCAGATAGAGATTGGGGGTGCTGGGGGGCCAGGGGCATATCTAAGGTAGAAAGAGACGATTTGCATGAAAAAAGGCAGAGGAGAGAGAGCTTCCTACTGCCCAGAAAGATGAGCAATGCATTTGCAAGAAATAGGCGGCAAGGCAAAATGTATAAGAAAAATACACATGTAAATATTGGTGTTCATGTATCTAGATTGTGTCAACATACATCCACCCACTCCAAGAAAATTATCAAGTGTATCACTTTAATGAAAAGACGTTGAAGTTACCTTGGCAACTTCACACATCTCCCTCCCAAAACTGTCAGACAATGAAATGCATAATGTTGTATATTATTTATGAAAAAAGTTTATATAGAGCCGATGCTCTAATCAATTAAATTTGAGCCCATCTTAAAAATTTTATTGGAAGAAGTTGTTTTGATGCTTATAACAGTGGATTTCAAGTTTTGAAAATAATGTATTTTGTAACGTAATTTTTTTACTGTCGATTTTCAAAAGTTTTCATAGATCTATCGATCTACACTATTTTTTAAGCTTTAAACTTTATAAATGAAAATGAAAATATATTTTAAATCTGTTACAAATATTTTCTGTATTGAAATCACATTTCTTGACACTATTTGAAGGTAGGCTCTAATTTGAGCCTAGGCACTATATAAACTACACCTATTATTTACTGGGTGTGGTTTGCATAAGGTTTCGAACCTTAAACAATTCAATTAACGCCCGCCACTAAATTTTGTCCGTAATATAATTTTGATATAAAATGTTTTAAGATGGCTTGAGCTAATTATAAAATTTTAAATTCTAAAAATGATTCAAATCAAGTAGATCTATAAACACATGAAAATCTTTAAAATGAAGATGTGCTGCAAGATACACTATTTCGTGGACTTGAAATCCCTTTTTTTATTTTCATATTCATAAATCATGATGTCGAGATGATCAATTAGTGAGTTTTCCAACATCCAAATAAACTATGATGGATTTTTTAGGTGTATCTTTATTTTGACAATTTAAAGTTGCAATCTTTTTTTTTTTTTCCTTATTTATTGATAAATGAGAATGAATTTAAGTAGGCACTTTTATCATTAAAATGATCAATACTGTGTCTAGATAAATGGATTATTTTTGCGTTCTCACCCTTATAAATGCCCTTGCTTTCTCTGACCTTCACAAACCAGTGAGAATCACATCTCATCATCATAAAATCAAATTACTAAATAGTCTTAATAGTTCGTAAGAAAAAATGATATTTCCCTCTACATTCACTTTAGAGAGAAATGAGTAATGGGATTGAATTTTGGTACTTTGATTACGTATATCAAAACCTTATTTTAGTAGGTTGATCTTTTATGTTTCAATATATTACTTAATCGCGAAACATTTATTTTAGGGGCAACTTTTCTATGCTTTTCCATCCATCCATTCTGAATGGAGGCCTAAGATTGCTCCAATCACAATGTCATGTCTCTACACTATTTTATTTTTAATTTTTTTCTATAAATTATTTTGGCACCAAATTTTGGACATTGAATCCTCTATTAAACTCGCACTAGCAAAAAATATAAAAACATATTTTCAATAAAGTAAAATGATCAAAATATCTTTGAAAATTTTAATGGGTATTTTGGCCATTATATTTTATCGAAAAATTATTTTTAATATTTTTTATAGGTGCATCTCAATGAGTAGATGACACGTACTAAATTTCATACTCATCCAATTTGTATAAAAAAAATTAAAAATAAAATAGTTTGAGACGTCGGTCCTACGATGAAACGGTGAGTGGCTCTCGTGATCAAAATTGGACGGTTGGATGGTAAGAAAAACATAGATCTTGTATGTTGTAGATGAAGTATAGAAACCTTTTTTTTATTTTAAAAGTACTTTCTCTCTATATTTAAAACTTAGATAGTTTTTTGAGAGAGATAGAGAGTACTTAGAGGCAAACTTTAAGCTTTATTTCTATTTTTGTTTGGAGAAAAAATAAATCAAACAAAATTATTCCAACACCACTCGAAACTCATTCCAGATCATATTACATCTCTAGAGCTTTCTAACGGTCCAAGAATCGCACAAATCAGACCCCCAAAACCAAGTTGGAAGCTTTGAGATAAGCAGATGAAAAATACTCTAATATCCCTATCTGGCTGCACACCGCCCGAGGCATTGGGCTACGGAAGGAGGCCAGCCTCGCGCATGGGCCACGCAACGCAATCCGTGATGCACCACTCGAGGTGCAATTCCTCGTGCAGTCTGATGTGCCCAATCAACACCTGACCTTTTCCCCGATGGGTTTGACTTATTTTCAATCAGAAAATTTAGAATTTTTTTAATTTTTTTACTCAATCTGAGCCCTTAGATTGAATTGACCTAATTTCAAATTTTGTTGTAAGAAATGTCAATGTTGATCTTAAAAATCTACTTCACATCTAATCATGAAATTTAAAATACAAAAAATGATACAGCGAGAGAAGATCTACAAACAGATGAAAATTTTCAGATGGACAGTCTAGATAAAGTAATACAAAATATAGTATTTTTGGCATACATATCGAGATCGAGATGATGTCTTAAAGGGTTTTCTAGTACTAGAATTACCTTTCTTAGTAGATTGTTGAGGAGTGCCTTTTATCAATAGTATAAGGTCGCAACAACCTGTGTAAACTTTTTCCATTAATCAATTCAAACAATTCTGGAGAATTCCTTATCACCCCTAAATTATATTAAAAATTTCAAAAATACCCTTATGAATAGTAACTCATGCACAATACCATGAACAATAATTCATAAATAGTAAAAATAAATCGTAAATAAAAATTGAAGTATTAAGATGATGTGAGCATGGAACCATCATGACTGCATCAAAGGCTACCTTGCCCATTGACCATTTCAACATGACTGCATCCAAGGCTAGATTGTCCCCATAGGGTTGGCCCAAGCCAAACAAAAAAATATAAAAATCAAAGAAAAACATAAAAAAAAAAGAGAGCTGGACCGAACAGCGGTGCCATTGGCCCTAGCCCAGCCCTTGGGCTACAGTTTGTGGCCTAGACCATACTTTTTTAGGGCCAGGTTGCCGAGCCCATGCCAGCCCTACAATCAACCAACAGCTACATGCCTAAAGACTCTACGGTCTATAGTATAATCCCTGTAGTTTATACTACTCATAAACACCTCAAGCCCGTTATCGATGTTTACTCTAAATCCAAGGACGGTCTCATCCAACCATAGGCCACAATATGTTTTCAACCAAGCCATCAAGAGAGCCAAAAGCCGAGCCGAGGAGATCCGGCCGGGCCGGGCCATATTCTCGCTATGCTGATCTACGTAGAAGGAAACGATGGTTTCCTATTTCACCTACCAAAAATAAGATCCAACAAATGCAATATATCATTCTTTCTTCACCTTTCTAATTAGAAAGCCAAACGCTAGAGGAAAGGAGGAAAATAATGAGAAGAGCCCACCCTCTCCTCCCCTTGCATTTTTCGGTAACTTTTTCAGGCTAATTCCCGGAAAGAGCCAAAAACCAGACCCAAAATCTTCATTTTCTCGTTCACCATGATCCAGAGCTACTTGCGATGATCTCGAGATTGATACTATGATCCAAATAATGGATGTGACCAACCGTGGATCCAACTCCTAGCTCCACCTGCAGGAATTTATCCAGCTTCGCGGGAATCTGGCGTCAAGATAAAGCGCCACCATCCCAATTTTCCGGGATCTTCATCCAGTAGACACGATCAAGATTCCGGAAAAGCGTAAACGTGCTCACCGGAAAACAAGCAAATGCAAAGGACAGGCAACACCAGAAAAGAAACACCAAACTATGCAATAGAAGATGAAGAATGTTTGGGACTGAGGCTCGTCGGGATGTTATTACAATGTGCTGAGGCGGTAGCCATGGACAATTTGGACCTTGCCGCGTCCATCTTGCCCGAGATCACGCACTTAGCATCACCGTTCGGCTCACCTGCCATGCGAGTAGCCGCGTACTTTTCAGATGCTTTGCAGTCCCGCCTCATGAGCTCGTGGCTCGGCATGTATGCACCATTGCCATCTTACGCGCTCGAGCCCTTCTCACAGAGGCTCTTGAATGCATTCCAAGCCTACAATGCAATTTTGCCATTGGTGAAGTTCTCGCACTTCACGGCCAACCAGGCCATTGTTCAAGCAGTGTCTCAGGTATCGAGAGTTCATATTATCGACCTCGACATAATGCAAGGGCTGCAATGGCCGGGACTTTTCCACCTACTTTCGACGTGCTCCACAAGCCCGCCGTCAGTCAGAATAACCGGATTTGGCTCATGTGCACGGGAACTAGCAGCCACAGGTGAGCGGCTCTCTGTGTTTTCGGCGTCGCTTGGGCTGGCGTTTGAGTACACAGGGCTAGTGTGCCGGGCAGGTGAAGTTCGGGACCTGGCACGGCTCAAGCTACAAGGGGGGGAGACCGTGATCGTGAACTGGGTCCACCATTATATGTATGATGTCACTGGCTCCGATGCTGGGCTACTGAAACTGCTCCATTCCGTGAAGCCACGGCTCATCACGATGGTCGAGCAAGATGTCAGCCATGGAGATGGAGGTGGTTTTCTTCGCCGATTCGTCAATGCCTTGCACTACTACTCTGCCTTGTTCGACGCTCTGGGATCAATGCAAGACAGCATGAATCAAGACAGGAATATCGCAGAGCAGCAGGTTTTGGGGAGAGAGATTAAGAACATCGTGGGAGGGGGGGGGCGGAAGAGGAGCGGTGAGATGGTGGTGGAGAGATGGGGAGCAGAATTGGGGAAATTGGGGTTTAGGGGTGTGTCGCTGAGGGGGAGCGCCGCCGATCAGGCCAGGCTTTTGCTGGGTATGTATCCATGGCAGGAAGGGTACAGTGTGGTGGAGGAGGGCGGTTGTTTGAGGGTGGGGTGGAAGGATTTGGCTTTGCTCACAGCTTCGGCATGGGAGCCTTGTGTAATGTGATGGAGGGGGCTTCTTCTCTCTCTACTTCGCATGGTATGGTGCGAGAGAAGGTAGGTGACAGACGGTGGGATGTGAGAAAGGGTTTCCACGTGTTTTCTTTCTTCTTCTTCTTCTTTAATAAATCTCTCATTCAATAGTGTTTAGTTTCGATGGATAGATTATTACTGTTTTATTGTCTTCCATTTTCGTAGACACTGGTTGTTTATTCTTACTACTCTCTCTCTCTCTCTCTCTTATTTTTAGTTCTGCGTGGACTGCTTAGTTGCGGGGATAATGGCTCTCTCTCGACTACCCAACACGTGGCAATAATAACGCACACTCTCTGTCAAAAAAAAAAAAGGATTTCTAATGATCCGCTGTCCCACGGATCATGAGCATGCATGCATACGAAGGACAAACAATTAGTACATTTGAATTGTGACATATAAACATGCGGTTTGTATAGCGCCGCCACACGGATGGATTTTTCACGTGACCCAATAAAGAGAAACAGTAACCCAACCACGCAGCCGGTCTTTTTTTCTTTTTTTTTCGATAAAGGGCGGTCCACCGGTTTCAAAAGGCAATATTACTAGATTTTAACGCTCCGACAAGGCGGTTCGATATTAGGTATTACTGGATTCCAGGGCTTCGGTACTATGTAAAGGGCAGTTTGGCTCTACTCATTTTCGGTATGGTAGTTGTCTTATGTCGGTCCGGTATTTAAGTTTTTGTAAACAATGGTCCGACAATACAATGGTGCGCTCAGTCAATATGCTACCATAGTTAACAATTTGGGTACTATCAATAAATCGGCTCACCATAAAATCGGAAATAAATCATTTTTATTTTAAAAAGCAGGATGAAAAAATGGGGTAAAAAAATATGGATCGGCAAAAATACTTCAGATATCTCTAATATATCGGATTAGGCTCAAAAAATCGGAGTAAAAAAAGTAGATAAATTTATAATAGCAAAAATTTTAAAATTATAAAAATATAAAAATTATCTCAAAGCTATCAATAACTAATTCGTCCATAAAAACTTTACTAGACTAATATAATTGAGTCAATTAATTTAAATGCCTCGACACTCTCATCCAATCATCTAATATTAAATACATAATTAACTAGTATATACCAAAAAAAAATGTACCATATAAATATACCCTTTAAATATTTTCAGAAACATCCCACCTACTTATTTCATACCAAAAACAAATATAGTATATAAATTTATTCATTAAATACTTTAACTATAGTATGGTGACAAACATACTACATAAATTCATTAAACACTTAATACATCACACCAACTTAGTTGGTTCCAAAAAAGAGTTCACGATTTTTGTTTTCTCATTACAATGATTTAACTATAGTACGGTGAGTATGATCACTACATAACTATGATTAAAGTTTTGTAAATTTCTTTAATTGAAAATAAGCTCTTTGAAACTTGGGTTTCACATGTGTGTGTTTACGGTTTAGAGAGAGAGAAGGATGAAGGATGAGGCTCATACCCATTAGGGTTCATAGAGAGAGAAGAAAGAAGTAGGAAAAGTTCATCAGCTATGGTTTATAGAGAGAGAAGAAGGAATAAAGAAGAGTTCATCGGCTTCACAAACCCTAATGGAAGATGCTCTTATTGATTCTTAGAAAGAGTAAAAGAAAGGAAGATGGGATACTGATTTGGGATAGTTTGAAGATGATTTTTCTCTGATTTGAGTTGTGGTTGTTTAAAAAAAAGTCCTAACTATACTGAGTTGTTGTTTTAGAAAAAGCCCTAATTATACTTATTTGTAAAGAGGCCTTAACTGACTTTTTGATTTGTGAAGACCCTAACTGATTTTTAAAAAAAGAAAAGAAAGAGGGTTTTTCATTTTGTTTGGGAAACAAGAAGTTGGGAGGATTGCTTGCTCCTGTAGCTATATTGTTTATCTTTGTTATGACATAAATCAAAAACTTGTACTCACACTCTCTGCTTCTCATTCATCACTAAAAGACTATGTTTTGAGCTCTAATTGTGCCATAAATATTATTTTTACAAAAACAATTATCACAAATAATAACAAAAATATGCATGTATATGATTTTTTTTAGATAGTGATTTACTTTACAAAATGATTTGCTATAAACAGTATTATTTCATTTATACAATGATTTTCCATAATAACAACTTTGTTTAAATTTAAAAATAGGGAAAAAAAATCGTACTTTCAATCTGCAATTGTGGCATTGAAGAACACTGGGGATAAAAATATGCATTTTTGGTTTTTTTTTAAATAATTTTTTTTTTCAAAAGCATGAAAGTAGCATTGGCCCCAATACACGAACAGGGAAAAAAATTATTGGTAAAAAAAGATACGATTTGTTGGCCTGACCTTTTCAAAAGGTCGCCGTTTAAAACTGTTTCCATAAAATGTCGATTTTTTGAAAAAATCGCCGATTAAACCTACCGTCTATGTGTGCTACTGGGTCCAAAAGACAATGTCAAATCTTTTCAAAATTATTTTTGTGTACGAGAAGAGCATTTATATCTAAAAAACGACTCTTTTCCTTGGGGGTATTTGCATAGAAGATTTTTTTTGAGAAAAAAAATTAGGTTGGGATAAGTTACATAGAAAGTTTGGTATTGAAGATTTTTTTTTTTAATTTTCCATAACTTTTTTCCTTCCTTTCTCTTTCTAACTTTTCAACCCCAATACTGTCTCCATTTTCATCCTCTCTCTCCCTACCGCCAGATCTCCTGCATACCCATCACAACTATTCTGCTCTCGAATTCACTTTCCCTCTCCGTCCTACTCCAACCCTTGCTTCTCTCTTCCTCTCTGATCTCCCACCCACCCTTTCCTTCAACCCTGCAAAGCCCTTCCTTAACAATAGCTTCTTTCTCTCGATCCTCACGTTACCCAAAATCTACCAAAGTTTTACGGATATCATCTCTCCAAATGCTTCATGTAGATATTCAAGAACACAACAACGAATACAATGTAGAGTTGTGGCTTTTTGCTGATCTTTCGAGAAAAGATAGATCCAATTCTCCCCGTTTTCTCTTCAACGTACCGTTTTTCTCTCTCTATCGGCTATTGTCTCTCTACTGACCATCAATATACCATTAAGAGACAGGGTGCGGTTTCGATAAAGTTGCAATGTTAAACAATTCAATTAAAGCGCACCTCCAAATTTTATCATAACATGTAATTTTATTGTAGATTTTTTTAGGATTATCTTAAAAACAATTTTTACATCTAATTAAAAAACTCTAAACTCCAAAAATGGTTACAATCAAATAGATCTATAAACATATGAAAATCTCGAAAATGGATAGTCTAGATAATGTTTTACAAGATGTACTATTTTTTGGATTAAAAAACTTTTTTTTTTAATATTTATACATCTCGATATTGAGATGATCAATTAGAATGTTTTTCAACATTAAAACAGCTTTTTCGATAGACTTTTGAGATGCATCCATGATTCTACATTTTAGGGTTGCAAAATAAAATAAACTTTTTCCTTGTGAGACATAGTAATAGAACTATAGAAACAAAAGCTTTCTCAGGTCCCAAGGGTGTAGAGGAATCTAAAAAACGAAACATAACTACCAGAGAAAAAAGAGTGAAGCGAATGTTGTTAACAACCAGAAAAAAAATAAATAAAATAAATAGTAAAGCGAATGTTTTTAGTCAAAAAGATTTACGTCAATCCTTGTTTCATTATTTTTCCTTGATTCATTATTTCCTTGTTTCAAGGGAACTTGTAGATTTTTCAGATTTTTTTTATCCGAATCGGAGCGACTTAGGTGAGTCCAAGCCTGATTTCATAAAGTTTTTAAATCATTGGTTTCACAAATAATTACCCAAATCGCTTTTGGATCCGCTCTACAATGGAATCCAAATGCTGAATAATCCGCAGGAATAAGTTTGCAATGATGACGTACTACGTCCCCTCTGCTCAATAAAGGAAGACGTTTGGTGTTACTTCAATGGCAAGGAGTGATTTACATAATTAACCCCCAAAACAAAACAAAAAAGAGTGATTTACTTACGTACTCTAAAATCATTCTTAAAAATATAAAATGGTCCATTTATAGTGATTTACACACTTTCCCTGGGGCATTGTCCTACTAAAAAAAAATTAAAAGAAAAAAAAATTAAAATTCGGACCGAGGATTCCATCCTCACACCGAAGGGAAATTTAAAAACAATAAGAGTTAATTACATATGGAGCCTAAAAAATACGAAGAATACGAGATGCTCTCTTTTTAGCAAAAAAATTACCAGATGGTCAACACATGGGTTTTTTTTGTATTTCCAAGTTTGCCCTAACAGTATGAGGTTGAAATTATTGGACCGCTTTATTTTTTCAAAACTTTGTTGTTCGAGGTTGAAATTATCAGACTACTTTACTTCTTTCAAAACTCAAGTTGCGGTCCAAGGTGGAAATACTCGGACTGCTTTATTTTTTTCAAAACTTAAATTGTGGTTCGAAGTTTAAATTCTTGGACCACTTTATTTTTTCAAAAACTTAAAAGAGGTAGAGAGAGAATATGCCACAAGATTTCTCTTAATCTTTTAATCTCATAATCCCTGAGTTTGTCCAAAATTTATGGGCTCAAACTAGTTGTTCCCTTTGGATTTTATCGCATAACTGTGACTTCAGAGAGGAAGAGAAAATACGCCACAAGAGAGAAAACATTTTTCAGTTTTTCAAGAACCGAAATTAGTGTATTTTAGGTTGTCGAACAATTGAAAAAACTTTTAATTCTAGTCGTTCAACAACCGAAAAAAAGTAAATTCGTATTTTTTTAAAATTTTTATTTTGACATGAAAAAACAAGCACGGTTGTAATAACATAAATTATTTGATAAAACTGTAATAACGGAAATTACAACTGATATATATATAATTTTTCCTTATAAATATAATATAACCTTCATTTTGGTTATTGTGAATGTCAAATGTTGGATTGATTCTCAAATGTCACTTCTAACCGGTCTGCCCTTTTGCCGTGTATGAATTGGATACAACACATTATTATATATAACGAGATCCTTTTAGACACGTTTGACATATTATTATTATGTATAACGAGTTCCCTTTTAAACGTAGTTTTAGTAGGTTGATCCTTTATTTTTCAATATACTAATCGCAAAACAATTATGAGCGACTTTCTCTCTAAATGTAAAAGAGTTTCATGAAAGAGAGAGTTGGAAGCAAACTTTAAGCTTTACTTTTATATTTGCGTGTGGGGATAAAATACAATCAAACATACTATGTATATCGATGAAAAATATAACAACCTACTATTGAATAGAGACCGACCAAGTTTTTGGAAGATTATTCAATAAATAATTATGTAAATGTACATGAAAAGTGATATTACATATAGGGCTTATAGAAAACAATAATTTATTGTTAATTACGAGTTTCAAAACAAATTTTTGGCTACCTTTTTCCTGATGGTCCATTTTGCTTTTGTGCTACCATTGGACCACTACCTTTTTAACCTCCTTTCATTTTAGCTCTCTCTCCACAGTCATAAAACGTCATAAAGGTTGCAATCGTTATGCTTCCATCATCATTTGTTGCAAGCACTTGCTTCATCTTCCTCCCATATTCTACATTACTTAGGAAAAGGTCCTGTGTATAGTGTATGACAAATATAAAAAGAGCCTTGTCCGAGCTGAGTTTCTCGGGTCCAGCCCAAAATAAAAATAAAAGGAAATTATATATTATAGAGCCGTCATTTTCGATTATAGTGAACGCCAAATGTTGGTTTACTTATCATCTCTCGGAATACTTCTTGGTGAGCGGTCTTTGGGTCAATTCTTTTATCAAGAGTGCTTTTCGGATGTTTATGTATTAGGATCAATTTGAAGGTTTTCATCTTATTTTGTATTTTAATTTTAATTTTTCAATCTAAATATTCAAATCACTTGAAATTTTAGACGTATATTATTTAAAAATAGAAGAATCTAATAAAAATATCAAAAAAATAATTTACAATAAATAAATTGAACAAAATACCTTTGAAACTTTTTTAGGATATTTTGTTCAATTTATTTTTTGTTAATTATTTTTTAAATATTTTTATTAGGTACGCCTTGATGAGAAGAATAAACATCTAAAATTTCAAGTTATTTGGATTTATAGAAAAAAATTAAAATTCAAATACGAAATAAAGTCATAACCGTCCATCAGATCGGCCCAAATT
>NW_006499912.1:4091765-4113900 GCF_000471905.2 Amborella trichopoda | reverse complement strand
CTGTAGAAACCTACTTAAATTTACATCTAAGAAAGTTGGTTCGAGAGTTAAGGCAAGTGACGAATGAACTCTAGGCAAAGTACCAGCCAAGGCCAGGAAGAGCCGCTTAGGGGAACACGTTGGACCCTTGGTAGTTCAGATTGTCATTATCCGTAACCTACAGATGGCAAATTTAATTAAGAATCTTAAAGGTAATACAGTAACTCAAACTCAAACATTAGGAGTTAAAAATAAGGAAGAGATAGTCATCAATGATGTTGAAAAACATATACAAAACTGGAATATTCCCAAAGTACCGATAAAAGATATTTATAAAAAAGGAACATTTAAATTTAAACTTGGATATGCAATTAAAACAGTAGAAGAAAGTCTATCAGTAACTCAAAATCAAGAAGACTTCCAACTGTTATCTAGAAAAATAATTGAAAAACATAAAGAAAATAATTATAAGTATTTACACATTGGATTAATTCAAATAGCCATAAAACCGTTAACTCGTTTAGGGTTAAACACCTCAGTGCTCGTATGCCTAAGAGATACGAGGCACAATAAGTTTTCGGACTCACTCCTTGGCATGGTTGAATCCAGCCTTTGTAGTGGACCCATTTATTTTAACTGTTTTCCAAATTTTTCTGTTTCATTAACCGATCATAATATTTTAGATATATTAACAATAAATCTGAAAACCCATGGATTTAATATGACTCATGGTTCTCAAAATTTAGCTATCGTATATCGTATCTATTACAAAGTAATGAATACTCTTTGTCTTAATATTATGCAAACAGATAAGAAGGATCAAACCATATCATTCCAAACTAATATAGAAAAATCAAACACTATTATAACCAAAACCATTACTTGGTCAGCTATTATTCCTACCACAATCATGGGCACTTCAAAATGCAAACCAACCCAAAGAAGTACCTGTGAATAATATTCTCAATCAAATAATAGAACATCAGGATGGAAATATTGAAATCAAATTTCAACAATCTAGAATACAATATGACATAGAAATTAATAGGAAAAGGATTAAAAAGTCATTAGTACCTGCAAGAAAATCTTGTCATACAACCCCAGATGTTATCATCCTTTCTTCTTCATCAATACCTACAACATCTTCAGACTTACAACTACAAGGAGTAAAACGAACAGCTGATCACGTAGTCATTCCCACATATACATCTAAACCTGATATAGCAGATTTTAACATACTCACTTTACAAGTTGAGGAAGATATAAATATCGACGAATACTTAGAAGCATACTTAGCTCATAAATTAGCAAAAAAGAAGAAAAAGGTAGATATTGACTATATAAAACAAGATTATCTAGCCCCAGAAAATAAAAGTATTAGAGGTATCTTAAAACTTTCGAACCTAAATTAGTAGAATTATTTCATAAAAAATACAATAAATTCCTGAAAAAGGAAATAGAAACAAAAGGATTTTTTATATGGTTACAAGAAATTTGTACCCAATATAACATTAAAATTCCTCAATTTAATATTATTCAAACAATTGAAGAAAAAACTTATATAAGTACAGATGAGACTACGACGTCTAATACCATCCTCCTGTCAAATGTATTATACTCAAAGGTGTCAATACCCCACCAATAAAAGGTGAACCACCTCAATCCCTATATGAAATTATTGCAACACCTTATAAAGTTGTACCCAATGATATAATAAAAAAGCATGAATTAATACCACATATCATTGAGCAAAACAATTATATCAATTTATATATGCAATCCTTAGGAAAACAAGTCGAAAGAATAAGATTGGTCACTCCTCAACCTAAAGGAGTAACTCCTCCTATTTCTAAAGCTGTTTTATTCAAACCACCTCCAGAACTTAATAAAACCAAATTCCATATAGGCGAAGATAACAAAACTCTCATGGATCAATTAATATCTAAATTAACTCAATTAGATATCAAAGGTATTCCTTCTCCAAAATTAAATACTCCTATACCAATATCCAGTATTTCTATACCTCTATCTACTATTCCAGAATCATCAGATAACGGCAAATTGAAGATTCCTGAGCATGAAACGCTAATGCTTCAGGAAGAAGAACCAATAATTGATGATACTTTAGACAATAGAGAAACTGCATTTATGGATACTTCAACTAATGATCTCAATAGAATAGCATATGGTAAAACATGGAAACCAATAACAGCTTTACCATATTATAAGCGACCTACACTTGTTGATGTCCAATTAGAAGAAGATGCTATCCAACAGGCTGTTTCCTATTCAGAAAGATCAATTATCAATTGGACAATAAATGGCCTATCAGATCTAAAAATATTAGATGTAATGAGACATATGACTATGTTTGCTTCAGCAAATAAAATGACTGGCAATCCTGATCAAGAGGTTGCCAAAGCAATAGTCAATGGCTTTATTGGCTGGTTAAGAGACTGGTGGGATTTCTATGTTGATGATGAAACCAAAAATAGAATCCTCACCAATACAAGACAATGGACCGCCAGAAATGAACAAAATCAAGAAATAATCTATACTGAAAGTGATGCAGTAAACACCTTGATATATACTATTACCCTTCATTTCATAGGAAGTACAGCTTTATTAGCGGCAAGATCAAAAGATCTGCTGTCCAATCTTAGATGTCCTACTCTATCTCATTATAAGTAGTACAAGGATGTATTCTTTTCCAGATTACTTATAAGAGAAGATTGTCAGTTAGACCATTGGAAAGAAAAATTTATTGCTTGTCTACCTTATCTATTTGCAGAAAAAGTCAAAGAAAGACTTAAAAAGAAACATAATGGAGTTATCATCTATTCTGCATATACACTTAGAGAATTATCCGCAAAAATATTTGCTGAAGGATTAGCATTATTTACGAATCTCAAACTAAAAAGACAACTTGATAAACAACAAATTATTAAGCGTAAAGAGCTTGGTGATTTTTGTGAACAATTTGGTTATCATTTAGACAGAAAAAATAATAAACTTAAAAAATTACATAAAAAAAGAAAAAATATAAGGATAAATATAAAAAGGATAAAGTACATAAAAAATATGAGAAATCTAAACATCAGAAATTCATAAAAAAGTTTTCTCCTAATAGTAAAAATAAAAAGAAAATACTAGTCTGTTATAAATGTGGAAAACTTGGCCACTATAAACATCAATGTAAAGTAAAACAAGAAATAGATGCTTTACAACTAGATGGGTCATTAAAATTACAGTTATATCAAATTATCAACTATGATTCATCATCCTCAAATACAGATTCTACCACATCACTCATAGGAAATATTAACGATGATGATTTTCTATGGACAGAGTCATCAGATTCTTCAGATTCCTCTACTGATACAGAATCATCTGATCCAATGCAAAAATCTAACTGTGCTTGTCCAATTCCTTCACATAATCTTCATATGCTTACCCAAGAAAATAATCTGATTTTGGATCTTATAGAAAAACTAACAGATCCAGAGGAAAAAAGATCTGTTATCACAAAAATTTATAAATTTAGCTAAAATAAAAGCAAAAACACCTCCTATCAGTAAAATACCTGATGAATATAATTTTGCCTCTATTATGAAAAGAGTTAGTGAATCACACCTCACTAAGCAAAAAGAGCCTTCTATTTCAGAACTCAAACAAGAGATCAATGAAGTAAAGAAAGAAATACATTAGTTGAAAAATAGAATCAAAATATTAGAATTACAGAATCTATCTAACCTTAATTCAGACACAGACGAAGTAAAATTTAATCATCTTGTCACAACATATAGTCCTGATCCTCCATACATTCCTGATCTTCCAGAAGATACTCCAGAACCTTCAGGAATGAAACCACTTCTAATAACAGAACAACCTACTTCTGTTAACCTTTTGGACAAAATTATAATCCAGAAATGGTTTGTTCAAGTAACAATCATAGTAGCAGAAGATTATCGATTCCAAACATCGACGTTAATCGATTCAGGAGCTGATTTAAACTGTATCAATGAAAGACTTGTACCAACAAAATATTTTGATAAAACAACTCAAATCTTAAATACTGTGGATGGAAGCAGACTCTTTATAAACTATAAATTATCTAATGCCTCAGTATGCAATAATCACCAATGTATCCAAACACCTTTTATCATGGTCAAAGGTCTAAGTTAAGCAGTTATTCTTGGAGTCCCATTTCTTACCTTATTAAATCCATTATCCATAGATCATATAGGAATTACATCAAGTTATCAAAATGTTCCATTACATTTTGAATTTATTCACGAACCAAAACTCAAAGAACTGAATAGTGTCAAAAGTCAATTACACAATAGAGAACAATTTCTATGTACTTTAAAACAAGAAATTAAGTATAAATATGTCGAAAAACAATTACAAAATCCTCTGATACAACAAAATATTCAACAATTTCAACACCAAATAGAAACTTCTATATGTAGTGAACATCCCAATGCCTTTTGGGAAAGAAAAAAACATAGTATCAGCCTTCCATATGAACCAGGATTTGATGAAAGACAAATCCCTACAAAAGCAAGACCAAATCAAATGAATACAACTCTATTAAAAATGTGTAGAAAAGAAATTGCTGAACTCCAAAATAAAAAACTTATTAGACCAAGCTTATCACCATGGAGTTGTGCAACTTTCTATGTTAATAAAAATGCTGAAAAGGCACGAGGAGTTCCTAGACTTTTCATCAATTATAAACCGTTAAATAAAGTTTTACAATGGATAAGATATCCAATTCTTAATAAAAAAAGATTTATTAGATCGAGTAGCCAATGCTGTATATTTTCCAAATTTGATATAAAATCAGGATACTGGCAAGTCCAAATTAAAGAAGAAGATAAATATAAAACAACATTCAATATTCCATTTGGTTAATATGAATGAAATGTCATGCCATTTGGATTGAAAAATGCTCCATCTGAATTCCAGAAAATAATGAATGATGCATTCAATGCTTATTATCAATTTATGATAGTTTATATTGATGATGTCCTTATCTTTTCTGAATCCATAGATGCCCATATAAAACATATCACTACTTTTATACATGCAGTCCGGTATGCAGGATTAGTTGTATCTACAAAAAAGATTACTCTATTCAAAACCACTATTAGATTTTTAGGACATAACATTTATCAAGGCACCATTATCCCTATATATAGATCAATACAATTTGCTGATAAATTTTCTGATCAAAATTTAGATAAAAAAGAACTGCAAAGGTTCTTAGGATGTTTGAATTATGTAATTGATTTTTATCAAGATGTTGCCATAGATGCTAAACCTCTACATGATAGATTAAAAAAGCATCCTCCACCTTGGACACATATTCATATCAAGGCAGTACAAATAATTAAACAGAAAGTCAAAACTCTCACTTGCCTTTCTCTTCCTCATCCTACTGCTTTCAAAATAATTGAGTGTGATACCTCAGAGTTGGGTTTAGGAGGAATCCTAAAACAACAGGTGGATGACCATGAACAACTTCTCAGGTATACTTCTAAAGCTTGGAATCCAACCCAACAAAATTATTCTACAGTAAAATAGGAATTACTTGCTATTGTCCATTGCGTTACCAAATTTCAAAGTGATAAGTTTCTTATTCGAACAGATTGTAAAGCCGCTAAGGATATTCTGCAAAAAGATGTTCAAAACCTTGTTTCCAAACAAATATTTGCTCGCTGGCAGGCTATACTCTCTGCCTTTGATTTTACTATTGAACACCTTTACGGTTCTTCTAATTCCCCAACTGATTTTTTAACCCGTGAATTTTTACAGGGGGGGCCACACTGACGCCAACGACGAAGAAACACCATTATCACTTGCACTACAGCTCTTTGCAGCTAATCAACATAATACTTTGTCCAATTCACCTACTCTTATGGGTTCTCGTTGCAATTCTTCCCGCAATGAGAAACGCCCTTTGCAAATAATATCATTTGAAGGTGAAAATCCGCCTTTGGCTACCCTTTCACCTTCCATTTCACCCAGTCATCAAATAACTTATCCAAAAGCTAATACATCCACTCCAGCCTATACTCCTGCTCAATCAAAGCCGATCCACAGGCCTAATGTTTTTCGTTCTCCATTCATTGAAAGAGCATATCTCATGGATATTACAATAGATGACCATCATACCCATATAGATCCCATCAAACTTGTTCCTTTATACCTCATCAACCATTTGAATCCAACCAATGGAGTAAAAACCTGTGAATACTATGAGGCTATTCTTCTGGAAGCAGGGTCCATCTCTGTTGTCTATTATTATCAACAGAATACCAAAGTAATTGAATATTCCAAAATGCAAATCAAGAAGTTGCTTTCTTATGAGGAGTGGGGTTGCAATCCCACTCAAGGCAAAAAACTAAATAATACTGAATTTTCGTATAAATATTATAAATATGTCGAGTACATAGAAGCCTGACATAAAGTATTTTATTATCAAAACTCAAATAATTCGAATAGCTAGTATATTCAATTTAGGTTACCAATTTTAGAACAATTCCCAAGTTGGTTTAAAAATTGGTTTTTAGTATGGGGATCGACTACTGAGATTTTACCTCCGGCTTTTCAAAAAGTGCAGGAACAATTTGTTCTCTTCAATAATAGTGATATCAATACAGACCATCACCTTTACTTTGTTGCACTATACCAACTCCCATGGATCATGAAGTGGGAATGTTCAATCTCTGTGAATAATACAGCCGATCATACCTACATTCCTCACATTGAAAAAACCATTTCAGTTAAATGGTGGGATATCTTCAATATGGATCCCACAACTATCGTGCCAAAAAGAATACCTCCACAAAAACCTATTTATAATCCCAATCCAAGTGGGTATAATATTGCCAATACCACCTTTGATTTCCCCACATACTTGAGAAATATATATATATATGGGCTGACCATATGTATACAAGTACAACACCTATTACGAGGTGCAAGTTAATTCAAGTGAAGAGCTTAAAAGAACAATGAACAGACCCAAAAGGATAAGATGAGAGAAAAAATGACTTGTAGATTCAATGAGAAAATGGCCCTTGATAAACCAAAATGATAGATCACGATTCTTGTAACCATCCTCAAACGCTCTTACGACAATGACGATGATATAGTAATATAGAGAACAATGAACATTGATAGAGAGGCGAATTGGGAAAGATAACAAATTAATAAGATTTACTCCTAAATCGGAAAAACAAGAAATGCAGGTGATATTGAAAGGCAGAAAAAGCAAAAGAGCCTTTGGCTTGCCCATGTTGCCCATGATTTCTTCTGCACCCTCAAGTTCCCCAACTATTTCTTTTTAAAATAGAAATACTACAAAACTCACTTTGCTTTTGCTACCATTTGTCTCAAATATCCATTGTGTTAGGTGGATTACTAAGCATTTGGGTGGCCAACACTCGAAATTTCTAAAGCTTTTTGACTTTTTGAATCTGTTTTTCATTGGCCAAAACACATTTCTAACGTGGGCTGTGGGCTATGAATCTATTATGAAGCCCCTTCTTTGTCTTGGTATTGGGAAGTGAGAAAGGATTTCAATTTTTTCTGTTATTGGGTAAGTATTTCCTTTTCTATTTTTTTTATTATTTTACTGTTTTTCTAAATTTTTAACTTTTATATTGATGAATACACTTTTCCCTATAACAGGGAAGTTATATACCTCTTCTGCATCCAACCATTCAATTTAGATGAAGTGAATCACTCATCATTGCTTCAAAGTATTTTATTTTTAGTTTTTTTTTCCATAAATTGTGTGATATGAAATTCATTTTTTGACATGTTCTTAATGGGGTGCACCTAAAGGAAATATTAAAAATAAATTTTCTATAAAATAATAACCAGAATATCCTTTTAAACTTTCAGAAATATTTTAACTATTTTATTTTATTAAGAGTCTTATTTTATATTTTTTTACAAGTGCAAGCTTAAGAGAGGGATGGACCCCGAAAATTTGGTCTCAAAATAGTATGGTTGTTTTTGTAGGATGATCCTTTATTTTTAAAGACAATCACGAAACATTTATATTAGAGGTACTTTCTCTCTAAATGTAGAACTTAGAGAGTTTCATGATGGAGAGATAGAGAGAAGTACTTAGAGGCAGCTTTAGTTCTATTTTTGCGTGTGGAGAAAAAATAAATCAAACAAATAATATATGCCCATGAAAAATAAAAACCTACTATTGATAGTGACTGTACAATTTTTTGAAAATATTATTAAAATAAATAATTATGTAAATGTACATGTAAATTGATATGAGACATAGGGATTATAAGAAATAATAATTTATGTTAATTAATTTTAAGTTTGAGTTTCCAAACAATTTCATGCTACCATTTTCTTGATGGTCCATTTTTCTTTTGTGCTAGGCATGAAGAAGAAAAACAATGAACGTATAGTAAGAGAAGAGGGGCTTGTACCTCAACAGAGAATTCAAAAGAGAAGACACATTTAACACGTTTTTTTCTACTTTATTTGTACTGTCAAATTGAGCTCTCGTGATCATGATCAATTTGAAAGCAAGATCAGTATTAATCGAGGTTCTAAGCATGCAATTTAGATGATGAGCTTCTTGATCTAGCTCTATCTTGAGGAAACACATCCAATTGCATCTCAAAATTAAACTGGTTAGGGGGTATGGACAACCCCCCTCAAAGTTCTAGTTAAAAGAATTCTTAAAACTTTCATTCAGAGTCTAAAGGACAACACAAACTTTAGTAGACCGTAGTACACTGAAACCTATTACAGTTATCGCAAAACCACCTGAAATTTATCCCAAATCATCGTAGACCTTGGGAGCATTTTAATGGTCCAAAAACCGCACAAATCCGACCCCTGAAGCCAAAGTTTGAAGCCTTGAGAGAAGCATGGGACAAAAAGACCATAATACCCCTATTCGGGTTGTACACTGCCTGAGGCATTGGACCGTGTGACGTGACCCATGACACAATGCACAAGGCACAACCCGATGTGCCCGACCCGGCCCTATCCTTTTTCCTTAAAGGGTTTTTTATTACCGGAACGACCTTTTTTAGTAGATAGTTGAGAGTGCCTTTTTGCAATAGTATAATCTTGCAACTACGTGTTCCATTAATTCCAAACAATTCTCAAGAACTCAGCACCACACGTAAATTATATTAAAAATCCCAGAAAAGCCTTTATGAATAGTAAAAAAAATAAAAAATAAAACATAGTAATAATAAAATGGAAGCATCGAGATGATATGAGCATGACATCAATATGACTCATCAAAGGCAAGCTTGCCCATCAACATGACCGCATCGCTTGTCGCCATGGGGTTGGACCCAAGCCAAAAAGCAAGGAAATCAAAAAAAAACAAGAAAATAAAATAAAAATAAAAGAGAAAAAAAGCCGGGCTGAAAAGGGCCACGCCGAACAAAAATGGCATTGGCCTTACCCGGACTCTTGGGCCACAGTTTGTGGCCTAGGCCCTACTTTTTTTACAACAGGGCGCCCCGAATTGTACCAAATATACAATCAAGTGATCAACCAAAAGCAAGATGCCTGTAGACCCTAGGGTCTGCAGTATAGACTATGCTACTCATTCACACCTCTAGCCCGTTATCCATATTTTCCTTAAATCCAAGGGTGGTCTCATCCCCAACCAAGCCATCACGAGAGCCAAAAGTCAAGAGTTAGGGGAAAACAGGGAAATAATGATATGATATGAGCCCATCCTTTCCTCCCCCTCCCTTCTCTTTTCCGGGGACCTTTTCCTGCCAATTTCCGGGAAATAGCCAAAAACCAGACCCAAAATCTTCATTTTCTCATTCACCATGATCCAAAGCTATTTGCCATGATCTAGAGATTGATACAATGATCCAAACAATTCATGAGGAATTCAACCAAGTTTGCCTGAATCTGGCGTCGAGACCAAGCGCCACCACCCAACCCAGTTTGTCGGAATCTTCATCCGGGAGGGAGGCACGATGAAGATGCTGGAAAAGTGTAAAGGAGCTCACCAGAAAACAAACAAATGCAGAGGAAAGCTGACACCCGAAAGAATGCAAAATCGCATTGGAGGCTTGGAATGCATTCAGGAGCCTATGCGAGAAGGGCTTGAGCGCGTGTGACCGCAGCGGCGAGTAAATGCCGAACCACGAGCTCACGAGGCACGCCTGCAGAGCATCTGCAAAGTATTCTTGTTTTAAAAAAACAAAAAAAAGGGAAAGAAGAAGATCAAGAATCTTCGGGTCTGAGGCTCCATGGGCTCTTATTACAGTGTGCTGTGGAGGTAGCCATGGCTAATTTGGACCTCGTCGCCTCGACGAGATCACCCACTTAGCATCGCCATTTGGCTCGCTCGTGGCCTCGTACTTTGCAGATGCTTAGCAGGCGCGCCTCGTGAGCTTGCGGCTTGGCATTTACACACGGGTGCGCTCGAGCCCTCCCTCCTCGCAGAGGCTCTTGGATGCATTCCAAGCCTACAATGAGATTTTGCCATTGGTGAACTTCTCGCACTTCACGGCTAACCAGGCCATTGTTCAGGCAGTTTCTCAAACGTCGAGAGTTCATATTATCGACCTCGTCATAATGCAAGGGCAGCAATGGCCCACTTTCTTTCGATGCGGTACAGCGCACGAACAGCCACAGGTGAGCGGCTTTCTGAGTTTGCAGGGTCGCTTGGGCAGGCGAAGTTGGGGACCTGGCATGGCTCAAGTTACGAGCAAGGGAGACCGTCATAGTGCACTGGGTCCACCACTGCCTGCTGCATTCCATGAAGCCACGTCTCATCACGATGGTCGACCAAGATTTCAGCCGTGGAGACGGAAATGGTTTTCTCGGCCGATTCCAAGATGCCTTCCACCACTACTCCGCCTTGTTCGACGCTCTGCGATCGATGCAAGACAGCATGAGTCAAGACAGGTATATCGTAGAGCAGCAGGTTTTGGAGAGAGAGATTAAGAACATTGTGGCGGTTGGCGGGCCGAAGAGGAGAGATGGGCAGCAGAATTGGGGTTTCTGGGAGCGTCGCTGCCCGCCGATCAGGCCAGGCTTTTGCTGTGTATGTAGCCATGGCAAGAAGGGTAGAGCGTGGTGGAAGAGGCTGTGGTGGAAGGATTTGCTTTTTTCTCTCTCTACTTCTTATCATGCACCTGGTGTGAGAGAAGGTAGAAGGCAGGTGAGGATGGGGATTTGAGAAATGGTTGTCTACTTTTTTTTTTCCTCTCATAAATATTTCATTTTTCTTGGGATGGATTCTGCTTTTTCTCACTCTAGATTGAGCAAATTTAGTATTTTGATGGATAGATTGCATAAAGCCGAGGCTCTAATCAATCAAAATAGAGAGTACCTTCAAATAGTATTTGAGAAATATGATATATATTTTTATTTCTAATTATAAAATTTCAAACTCAAAAAATAACATTGTTTGAACAAATATATGAAAACTAATCTTAAAAATTGACGATAAAAAACTGCATTATAAGATATCCAAAACTTGAAATCCATTTTTTTCCTCATGTCTATGCATCTTAATATCGAGATGATCAATTTGAACATTTTTTAGCATCAAAACAACCTCTTCCAGTGAAATTTTTGTCATGAGCTCTAATTTGATTTTTTAGAGCCTCCCCTCTATATAAACTATTTCCTTTCCATAGATTACTATTTTAATGTTAGATCTGCATAGAGTGCTTAGTTGTCAGGATAACGAGTCTCTCTCTAATATTGTGGCAAAGTAAAAAGAGTCAAGCCCATGTTTTTAGGCGAAGGGATTTACGTCGATCCCATTTCCTGGTTTTGGGGGAATTGATAGGCTTCACTTAAGCGAGTTTCAGAGTTTTTTGTCCGAAAGTAACGCCCTGCAGGTCCGGTCCGAGTCACTTTAAGTGAGTCCGATTTTTAAGTCACTGCTTTCACCAATAATACCCTAATCGCATACCCTCACCCGGATCAAATGTCTTCCTTTGTGATGAACACCTATTACTTCCCCTCTCACTTCAATAAAGGAAGACATTTGGTCTTACTTCAATGGCAAAAGTACGAGGAGAGCTTTCAAACTTCTATTAATTGAGTAAAACCATAATCCGTTGTTGGAAGACTCGGCCCTTTGGCCGAGGCGAGTTATTTAAGTCAAAGTAATGCATTCGAGTCTAATTCAAATTAATAATAAAAAAGTTATTATTATATACAAGTAAATTTACATGCGTTACACCTAGAGATGAGAAGAAATACATGAATAAAAATTAATTATAGAAAATCCATTTTTTTTTTTTCAGCCGGTAAATTTAGTTAGAGAAAAACATTGATATTTTTTCTTTAAATTTCTTAAAAAATCAATTGATTCATAAAATTTTTTTCAAACGGCATTTAGAAATATGGAAATTAAGTAATGCAAACATGAATAAAAATATGGCAGATATAGATAACATGCAACATCGTTTTCTATAAACTTTTCAAAAATATTTAAGGGAGGACTAATACTCCTAAGTACAATTTAACGACATTAAAAGTTATAGAGTTGAAAAAATAAAAGTAGCAATAAATGTAATTTGAGACCATAAAAAATAAAAATTTAAAGCAAGACAGGTTTTTAAATTGGTATTCTATTTCTGTATTACAGAAAATATTATATTTTAAAATTCTCAAAATTCTTAAATAAAATATTTTGGATTAAATAATACTAAGAATTAGATATAACTAAAATTTAAAATCATAATAATTTTTTTAAAAATACAAATAGAAGCATTTAAAAATTCAATATAATAAATTTAGAAATTGGTTGTCAACTATTTTTTAAACGTGAAAGCTTTTTTAAAAGGGGATTTCATTTGTATTTTTAAAGTCCTTAATAAAATAACTTAATGTTCAACAATGAATTTTGAATCTAAAATTGAACAAATTGAAAATGGATTTCTATTAGAAAATTCTAGTTAGAAGGGAAATTTTAAAAAAAATTGAAAGGAAAACAAAATGAATAGTGATTTTGAAAATATTAAAAATTGTATTAAAAGAGATAAAAATAGTCATACATTATTTCTAAAGCATGAAACTTCACACACAAGTTTATAAATTTTTTAAATAAAAAAAGAAACAAATATGGTTTCCTATATTTTGAAGTTAAGAATTTTACAAATATTAATAAAGTAGTAATTAAAAATTAGAAAGTAATGAAAATTTCCTAGAGAGCAAAGATTTATAAATTAAAAATTAAAAATATTGGGAATGCATTTCGCTACATGGAAACATCTATATGTTTCTTAATGAAATATAAAAGAAATAAACCTAAGAGAGCATAAAATGCATAAATAAAGTTAAATGAGAAATAAAAAAATTTGTTATTAAAATAAAAAATACTGGTGAGAAAAAATAAAGTGACAAAATCAAACCCATTGTTCACAAAATATTAGAGTTTATACTACTACTAATAAGGTCTTTTAATATCTTGAAATAACACGTGTTTTAAACCCTATTAAGCATTAAATGAAAAAGCATGAAACTTTCAGCAATTGAAAAATAAAAAGTTAAGAAATAAAATACGTAAATCATAAAAAAAATATTAGTAATCATACGATCCCATATCAATTAGTTATAATGAAACATCCTCGAAATATAAGACCATAAACAAATTAACTTATATATAACAACATCCATTTAAAGATGAATATGCTTGTTGATCATCACTAGTTGAGAAAAATACTTGAAAAATTACAAAATGAGATAATGGAAAAATAAATGAACAAAATTATTGCAACGAGTAGTCTTTTGTGTGTTGCCCATAGTCACCATTGAATTTCCGTAACAATAAAATTCATAAAAATATGCATAGAATAAATATCACCTCCAATATTAATATGCAAATCAAATACAAAGAGTGAACATGAAAATATACAATAATCAATAGGCCCATTTTGTTTTATCAGTTGGGCATAGAAGGTTCTAGAGAACGTTAGGGCAGGTTCTCTAGGGTAGGGTTCCAATGGGTTTCCAAATGTGTCCTAAAGGTATGACAATGTAGACTATTCAAGAACCATGTAGAGGCTAGAGGGTTCTTAGCCGATATATCTTCATACTTTGTAAGCACTATTGAGTTCTAGTAGAATTCTGAAGGCTACTTCTAGCCAACTTGTTTGTGTCCCTCTCTTATGTGTATGCGGCTACTCTCTTGTGTGTGGTGCATACTTGATTGTGATATCATGTGTAGGTAGTGTGCACTAGTGCTAGCTAGCCTAATATGCATGATTGGTGCATGATTGTGCTTGGTGAGAAAGCTGATTCATCCTCGACGGACTAAGGCGCGAGTGCTACATGGTCGAAGCTTAGGGCTTCAATTAGGCCGTGACATACGGCATCAAATATTAAATAATAAAAATGGATGGAATCATTACCTTAATGAGTAGGGAGCTGCCAAGGACATTATCTAAAAAAAAAATGTTTGATGAACCCTCACAATCTGAACTTAGTACAAATTTAGGACTCACTGTTTCCAATTCTATTGAATTACTGATGTGCTTTGTCTCTCAAACCTTTCAGTGCCAGTCAGCACAACGGAAAATACCCCAATTTTGCTTATTATTTAGGCTTGCTTTGCGAAAATAGAAAACATATGAGCCATGGTAGGGGTAAATCTAAGGTTAATGTCAAAGAAATCATTCTTTTAGAGGTAAATGTGAATCGGAGTGGGCAATTTTGATCTTTTGATAAATTGAATTCTATAAATGGAAAAACTTACCATACTTCCCCCCATATCTATTTTTTCTTCGTCCCCATTACCCAACCATCCAATCTCGATAGTTGGGATGGCTTCAACCATAATGTCATAAATGAGTCATTGTTCATTTCATCTAGATTAACATATCAGAATATTTTATTTTTAATTTTCTTTACAAGTGAGCCTTTGACTATTTAATAATTTTCTACAAATAATATTTTAATTTTTATAAAATGTTAAAAATATTTTTAAAAAATAAAATAACCTCCATACTCCTGAAATTTTTAAGGTTATTTTAGTCATTTTATATTATCTTGAATATTTTTTATATTTTTTGCAAATGCGAGTTTAAGAGAGGAGTGGACTCCCCAAATTTAGCATCAAAATATATTGTAGAAAAATAAAAAATAAATAAAATAGTGTGTGGGCAAGACATTGGGATTGGGGTCATCTCGGCAATTTATTCGGATCGGATAGTTCGGTGATGTAGAAAAAATATATATGAGTAGGGAAGTATAATAAATTTTCTCACAAGTAAAATATATTATTTTTATCACTATAAATATTTTCTTTTTTTTCATGTCCCACGCATCTTACAGTTGAGATGATCAATTTAATTAAGTAGTTTTTAGTATTACATCGAAGTTGGACCCCTTATATCGCTTGGTCATGATAATATCCGAACATATGTTCCAAATCTAAGATAAAGTAAATGCCTCTCGTGCCTTAAAAATAGGGGAAAGTAGATATAGAGACAGTCTACTTGGGCGGATGAAATGTTTTCCTTCACCTTTTTGGGCAAGCTTTTTGTATTTTATCTACAGCATAAAACTTATATACTTCCCCTTATTTAACCGTCCATTCTGAATGGAAGGATAAGATTGCCCCAATCACAATGACACGTCTCTACGCTATTTTATTTTTAATTTTTAATTTTTTTTTCTATAAACTATTTTGACACCAACTGTAGGATGTCCAATCCTCTGTTAAACTCACACTAGGGAAAAATATAAAAAACAAATATTTTCAATAAAATAAAATGACCAAAATACGCCTGAAAAATTCAAGGGGTATTTTGGTTATTATATTTTATCAGAAAATTATTTTTAATATTTTTATAGGTTCGCCTTAATGAGAAAATGACACGTGCTAAATTTCATATTCATACAATTTTTATAAAAAAATTAAAAATAAAATACTTTGAGACATCGGATCTAAGATCAAACGGTGAGTGACTCTTTTGATCAAAATTGGATGGATGGATGGTAGGGAAAATATAAATCTTCTATGCTGTAGGAGAAGTATAGAAACCTTTCCCCATTCTAAATATCATTTTAATTGGTCTCCAACAATTAAAATGGTCAAACCAACTTTAAAGAACCAGTGAGTGAGTTGGTCGAATCAATAGTTTTACTAACAAAGTGGTTACTTTTAAAAAATTCTTCACTTAGGGACTTCTCAAGAATTTTATAAAAAATACCCAAATTTCCTTCGCTTGGGGTTTGTCTTGAGTCCCGTTTTGATAATCCAATCTACTTAAATCACTCGAGTTAAATGGCCTAATATGGCTACTTGTTATGAGTGCCAAATCCAATACACATTTGTTCATTTAAAAATGTTGTCTCAATTGTGGAACCTAGGTCGTTTTGGTACTTCGGGATCCTTTAAGCCACTTAAGTCAATAGACCTAAATACTTTCTCGCTTGTTCTAAGTTCCAAAATGTGTACGAATATTAGAACAAATAAGGATATGAAGTTATTGGCTAAAGCGATTTTAGTAGAGTAAATTACTAAAATGTCATAAGGGTCCCAACCTTGAAGACGAGGAATCTAAACATTTTTTAACCAAACATTTGAGGAAGTAAATTTGTGAGAAATTAATTAATTTAACCACCCTAAACTAATTGATTTAACCACCTCATGAATTCCGTAATGCTTTTTTTTTTTTATCCAATTAACAAGATGTAATTAGAACAACAGTGGGATTAGAACAAGTGGCTGAGAAGAAGAAAGGAAAAACACAGAAGAAGAAAAGGAGGGAAAAAGGAAAAAGATAAAACATGCAGTAGTGGATGAAAGGCTCAAGGGAAGAGGCATGCTAGGCTAAACAATCGGCTGAGGAGTTCCTCTCCGAATTATTCTTTCCGGAACAGAATACAAAAAGAAGTACCTTACCGGACAAAATCTGCCTTCCTCTGATGCGAATTACAGAAAGAGCTAGAGCTGTAGAAGGGTCAATAAGAAGTACCTTACCGGACAAAATCTGCCTTCCTCTGATGCGAATTACAGAAAGAGCTAGAGCTGTAGAAGGGTCATTGCACCGCTTAATCGCATTCAAAGAATCTGCCTCCATGATGACTTGAGGAAAGTCGCCCTGTAAATTAAGAACTTTGTGCTTCAAACTCAAGAGCTCCACCTCTATCTCTTGTCATGGGTGCAAAGACATGTTTAAAGTCCACATAACTCGCCCCTCATGGTTCTCAAGTACCGTCCCAAGCTAGCTCTAACTCCATTACTCCTGACACTTTCATCAAAGTTGAGTATGTAGCGAAATACATTTCAAATGTTTTTAATTTTAAATTTATAGATCTTTGCTCTTTAGAATTTTTTTCATTAGTTTTTATTTTTTTTTAGAGTAAATATACTATGAGACCCTCCCACATCCATGTGAGTATGACTCTAAAGATCATCATTAAATTTTGACACAGATCTGTAGAAATTTGAAAAATTATAAATTTTTATTGCTTTGGGGATCTTTTTAAGTAGGACCTAAAGGATCACCATTATAAATTTTTATTACTACTTTATAATATTTGAAAAATTATTAATTTAAAAAAATTAGGAAACCATATTTTTTCTTTTTTTATTTTTAAAAATTTATAAACTTATGTGTGAAGTTTCATGCTTCGGAGATAATGTATGACTATTTTTATCTCTTTTAATACAATTTTTAATATTTCAAAATCACTATTATTTTGTTTTCCTTTCAAATTTTTTTAAAATTTCCCTTCTAACTAGAATTTTCTAATAGAAATCCATTTTCAATTCGTTCAATTTTAGATTCAAAATTCATTGTTGAACATTAAGTTATTTTATTAAGGACTTTAAAATTACAAATGAAATCCCCTTTTAGAAAGCTTTTACGTTTCAAAAATAGTTGACTGCCAATTTCTAAATTTATTATAATGAATTTATAAATGCTTCTATTTGTATTTTTGAAAAACTTATTATGATTTTAAATTTTAGTTATATCTAATTCTTAGTATTATTTAATCCAAGCTATTTTATTATGAATTTTGAGAATTTTAAAATATAATATTTTTTGTACAACAGAAATATAATACCAATTTAAAAACCTTTCATGTTTTAAATTTTATTTTTCATGGTCTCAAATTACATTTATTGCTAATTTTATTTTTTTAACTCTATAATTCCTAATGTCGTTAAATTGTACTTAGGAGTATTAGTCCTCTCTTAAATATTTTTGAAAAATTATAGAAAACGATGTTGCATGTTATCTATATCTGCCATATTTTTATTCATGTGTGCATTACTTAATTGCCGTATTTCTAAATGCTGTTTGAAATTTATTTATGAATCATTTTATTTTTTAATAAAATTAAAGAAAAAAAAAATCAACGCTTTTCTTTATCTAAATTTACCAGTTGAGAAAAAACACTTGGATTTTCTAGAATTATTTTTAATTCATGTGTGTCTTCTTGTCTCTAGGTGTAATGCAAGTAAATCTATTAGTATATAATTTTTTTTATTATTATTATTAATTTGGGCTGGACTCAAGTACGTTACTCAGGATCGAACTCACTTAAATTGACTCGGACAGGAACTGCAGGGTGTTAGATTCGGATAAAAAAAGCTCTGAAACTCGCTTGATTGAAATTTATTTATGAATCATTTTAATTTTTAATAAAATTAAAGAAAAAAATATGAGCGCTTTTCTTTATCGAAATTTCCCAGTTGAAAAAAAACACTTGGATTTTCTAGATTATTTTTTATTCATGTGTGTCTTCTTGTCTCTAGGTGTAATGCAAGTAAATCTATTAGTTTTTTTTTTTTTTCTTTTATTATTAATTTGGGCTGGACTCAAGTACGTTACTCAGACCGATCTAAATAACTCGGCTCGGCCGAGGCCTGAGTTTTTTCAGCAACGGATTATGGTTCCTTATTTGTGAAACCAGGACTTCAAAACTTTATGAATCAGGATTGGACTCACTTAAATTGACTCGGACAGGACCTGCAGGGTGTTAGATTCGGATAAAAAAACCTCTGAGACTTGCTTGATTGAAATCTTTCAATTCCCTTAAAACCAGGATATAAGTAAACCAGGATTGCCTAAAAACATGGGCTTCACTCTAACACTCTTTTTACTTTGCCAATCTGCGCAGAAGGTGGTATCTTCTCTTAGGCTTTTATTTGCAAAGAGTTGAAGAGTTAATGGTGGAATGTTGTGTTAATATGCTGTCTACTTGTAAGTTTTTTTCAAGGTTAGTTTAGGGGAGAGAGAAAGGGAGGGAGAAGTTGTTTCAGAAAATATAAGCATGGTTAATGCCACTGTTATTGGGATTTCTAATGCAGAGATTCTATTGAGCAATGGTGGTGGCGGGGTACTTGGGTTGGCTAAGAATAATAAATCAAATGGTCATGGTTATTGCAAATGAAGTTGGGTCCACAGAGTTTGGGCAAGAACAGAGGGGCGAGCTTGTATTTTAGGTTTTCCAGAAGAGGGAGAACCATATGATTTAGATGGACTCTACATTTTCTCCTTTGGAGCTCTGAGAAGAAAGGTTTCTGGAGGGAGAAAATGATTAGAGACATAATCTTTTCTATTCTTGTATAGGTCTTCATCTGCAACTAAAAAAATGCAAAGCATTTGAAACTCATAAATGAAAAACACCCATATTGTTTTCATGAATTGTCTACACTTTTGAGTATTGTTTTCCATGTAACAGGAGCAGAGAATTGTCTACACTGTAAAAGTCTACACCTAAGTTTCCATGTTCGTATTTTTACAGAGTTTCCATGTTCATATTTTTAAAGATTTTGGAAGCGTCCGTTATCCATCTTTCTTATATTTTATTTTATTTTATTATTTTGGTACTTCATAGGCAAATGTAATATGAATCATTTATCATTCGTCATATGTAGATGTTAATCTTTATGATTGAAATTTATTCACTTCTTAGGTCACTATTGTTAGTTATTCTATTCACAATTGTTTTGAAAATTATTTACACTACCCTATTAAACAACAGTTAAAGGGGCTATCCTTTGAGAGGATGTCGGGTATGTACCCTAGATGATGAAGAAGTTTAGGCCTCCTTCAGTTTTGCGAGTGTGTCCATTTCTATTGCTCTTTCCTCCTTTTGATTTTAAATTAATTCCTATTTTGTTCTTGTCAATATCTTTTTTAAAAAAATATCTTTTTGTCCTATTGCGCGCCACCCATGCGCCAGCACAACCAACATGAGCACAATAGGTACTAGCACACGAGAGGAACACACACGAACTGAATAAGAAGAGCCTTTAGTTTTCCACTAGAATGCTCAAATGCTTACACATGGAACCAGTCCAACGTTTAGGAGCATTCCAGCCCATGCAACATTCTAGAGTATTCTATACAGCCCTTCCCTTAGGATGGATATGTAAACCCTCTAGACCCTCCATGAACCCACTAGGGTTCTCTATTACCTTTTGGGCCCAAGTGATAAAAGAAAATGGACTATTGTACATATAGTATAAGGCCTCATAGGGACAAGTATGAACATTTGGGGAGTGCCATGATTCGCTAATGCGACTATTTATACACATGCTGTGAGAAGGATCATTATTAGGGGTTGGGCTCATGTCCTCTCAGAGCCTATCTTTCTCACACAAGATCTTAGGGATTGGGCTCATGTCTCTCAAAGCCTATCCTTCTAACCAGGGTTTGAAAACTCGTCGAGTCGAGCCGGACTTCCCCTGTTCGACTCGAAAATCGTCTACTACCGAGCCGATTTTACGAAAAACCGGTAATCGCCCGTGTCCAGAGAGAACCGGGCGATTCCCAATAGCGAATCGCGAGTCACACCAAGTCACACCCAAGAACACGGGCTGCACAGTGTTTTTCACGGGATTTCAATTTTTTTTGTCATTTTATTATCGTTTTTCACCTTTTTCAACCTTATAAACGAATCTTGCAGGCTTTAATTCAAATTTCTCATCTATTTCAGTCAATAAAAGGTATTAAAAAGCACCGTTTTTTATCAAAAAAATTTGGATCGAAGAGTGAGTTTTAGGGTTTCTGCCATTTCACTGATTTCCAGCGAAAGAAGGCATCATTTTTTGTAAAATTTCAGGATGATTGATCGTAGGAGTGTTGTTCAGAAGTTTTTTTTCATAATTTGTGATTATTTTGGAGGAATACATATCAATTTTGAATTTAAAGACACGGGTGCACGAAAAACAGGTAAGAACTGTGTTTTTTTTTTTTTTTCATCATCCGATCAAATTCAATCAATATTTTACAAATCATGTATTAAGTTATAGTGTTGTTTATTATCACATGTATTCAATTTGATTATATTTATTCAATTTGAGTTTGATTTTTGAGAAAAAAAGACTGATGTTGGTGAAAAAAAATGGACTGAGTTTTTTTTTTTTTTCCGCCATTCTCTCAATTTTAGTAAATATTTTACAAATAATGTGTTGAATTTAAAGGATTTGGATTCGTTAGTTTATCTGATTTATTCAATTTGAGCTTGATTTTTTAGATTGAATGACTGATGTTTGTGAAGAACTGCGTTTTTTTTTTTTTCCTCAATTCAATCGATTTTATTTAATATTTTGATAATAATGTGTTAATATTATAGGTATTTGATTCCTTATAGTGTTGTTTATCAAAACAGGTATTCAATTTGATAAAATTTATTTGATTTGAGGAGGATTTTTTAGTTGGAATGATTGATGTTAGATGGGTCTGTGAAGAACTACGTTTTTTTTTTTTATTATTCATGATCAATTTTTTTGAAAAATTGTGATTTTTCAAAAAATTGTGGCCAGTTTTTTATTATCATGAGGAATTAAACAATATTTTAAATTTTTATTGTTAAATTTCTAGTTCAAAAAATTGCATGTTGATAGATTATTTATGCAAAAAAATACATGTTATTATATTTTTAATGCAAACTGTATTTTTTAATTTGTTGTTAATGCAAAAAAATACATTAACAAATACATGTTGTTAAACTGTATTATACTTTTAATGCAGTTTTGCATTAAAAATGTATTTTTAATTTTTTAAATTTTTAATTCAAAAAATACATGTTGTTAAACTATATTATCATGAGGAATTAAAGTGAATATCATTGTAAAAAAATCGTGGCATGTTATTATCTTTTTAATGCAAAACTGTATTTTTTAATTTGTTGTTAATGC
>NW_006499912.1:4059293-4091618 GCF_000471905.2 Amborella trichopoda | reverse complement strand
GCTATTAAACTGTATTATATTTTTAATACAGTTTTGCATTAAAAATATATTTTTAATTTTTAAAATTTTTAATGCAAAAAATACATGTTGTTAAACTGTATTATCATGAGGAATTAAAGTGAATATCATTGTAAAAAAATCGTGGCATGTATGATAATTATATTATCTTGCAATTTTCAATTTTATTATTAAATTTTTAATGCAAGAAATGTATGTTCTTGATACTTGAGTTGTAGCCATGTTTGGAGCTTGCATTTTTTATTATATTATCTTGCATATTTGTAATTGAGATGTACAACTATTTGTGATCATTTCAATCAAGTTGGGATTGTGCCGACTATATCATTGTAAATTTTATTTGTGGTATTGTGAATGACTATATCATTGTAAATGTTTTTTGTGTCAAATATACGTGTAGTGGCATTATGGATGACTATATTAATGTAATTTTTTTCTTGATTCTAAGTGTGACTTATACAGACTTTTTTTTATCTATAATGTTGCATAAATATTTTTTTTTTTCTCAGTAGGAACTAATTCATGTTTGTCGAAATGATTTTTTGTGACAAGTCCATATGTATTGGCATTGTGAATTACTATACCATTGTAAATATATGTTTTATTGATACTATATCAATGTAAATTTATTGCTTTATATGTAGTGCTGATATAGGCTATTTTTATCTATAATGTTGCATAAATAAATTATTTTTCCCAGTAGGAATTAAAATATTTTTGTCAATAGAAGTATTTTACATTAACAACAAATATAATTTCATGAACTACCCCTACATATTATCATTACAAATGGTGATTATTTTTCATGTTGAACTGTCAGGTTAATTTTTAACCTTTTACATATTAAAGTTGAACCATGGTAAGATTTGCAGAAGACCCTGCATGGCAACATGGGGTCAGACTTGATCCCAACAAAAAAGGTAAAATTATTTGTAATTACTGCCAAAGAGTGATAAGTAGTGGAGTACATAAGTTCAAGCAACACTTGGCAGGGGTTAAGGGAGATGTTTCTGCATGCAATAGTGTCTTGAATAATGTAAGAAAGCAGATGGCGGCATTTCTCAAGGCTACCAAAGGTAAAAAAATTGTAAAGCACAGGTTGGATGAAGAGATAGCTAATTTATATACGCCATCAAGAGGGAATGATATAGAAGAGCAATATAATAATGACTTGGAAATGGCCACAAGAATGAGTTTACATAAAACATACCAGAGGGAACGCGGGTTTAGAATGCCTGGTGGTTATGACATGAGCATGCATGATGGGCCTAGCTCAGACATGCATGGCGGGTCCAACTCGAGCATGTATGGCGGGCCCAGCTCAAATCTGTATGGAGGGGTTGGTGGCGATATGTATCAAGAGGAATTAGACGTTGAAAAAATTGTTTCTAGCTTATCTAGGAGTGCCAGTATTGCAGGTCATGGTCGTATAGACCCATTTCTCTCAAAGCCTAAGTCAGAACAGCTGACCCTCAAAGGCATGATGAAAGGTACCAAAAACATGTTGGGCAAATATATAGGAGAATGGTTCTACAATAAAGGGATCCCCTTTGATGCAGCCATTAGCTCATATTCTCCACCTATGGTCAATGCAATCCAGACAGCCGAGCCCGGGGTAAAACCCCCACGGCATATGAGCTCAGTGAGCCAATATTGGATGAAGAGGTGAAGGAAGTTAGAAAGTGGATTGAAGAATATAAACAGAGTTGGCCAAGAACAATCATTACTCTCATGAGTGATGACTGGTTGAATAAAGTTAGCAAAAAGGAGTTCGTAAACTTCTTCGCCTATTCCCCAAAAGGTACAGCTTTTTTGTCTAGCAAAGACATATCAAGGAAGAAAAAAGATGCAAACTTCTACGTACGACTCTATGATCAGATAGTGGAGGAGGTTGGAGATAAACATGTAGTCCAGTTTATTACAGACAATGTGCGTGCATGTGTTTCTGTGGGCAGCAAGTTGATGGATAAGAGGAAGCATCTAGTATGGACCTCATGTGCTACACACAGTATTGATCTTATGTTAGAGGAGATCGGTGAGATCAAAATTGTGAAGAAGACTCTACAGAAAGCGAGGTTGGTGTCATAACCATTCTAAAATTCTATTTTTGTTCAGAGAACAGTCTAAGAAAAAAGAGATAATCAGGCCTGCCATAACTCGCTTTGCGACAGATTACTTGGTTGTGGACTCCATTCGAGAATCTGAAGGTGCAATAAAGAGATTGTTTACCAGTGAAGAGTGGTTAAATGACCGCCTCTCGAAGTTCAGTACAGGGCTAAAAGTGGATGGCATAGTCTCAAATAGGAGGTTCTAGTCTCGATGTTCCAGTATCGTAGAGGCCACTGCCCCTTTGGTCACGGTGTTAAGAATGATGGATGCTGACAAGAGCTACCATAGGCATCCTTTATGAAGGTATCGAGAGGGCCAAATCAGCTATTGGGGAGAAGTATAGTTTTGTTAGTAAAGTGATCGAGATTATAGAAAGAAGGTGGAACACCAAATTTGGACATCCAATTCATTATGCAGGTAAATATATATTTATATCATTAGAATGTTTCATTGTAAATTATTTTTTTATGAAATTTTAAATGACATTTCTCTACCTATATATTTTTCAGGTTACTACTTCAA
This sequence comes from Amborella trichopoda, assembly GCF_000471905.2. The sequence goes on along the minus strand of NW_006499912.1, from coordinate 4,088,969 downwards.
CCCAAAATTTTTCTATTTGACACCTAAACATCCCCACAAGATTATGGAAGGGGTCAGATACATTATTGTCAGGTTAGAGAGAAGTCACTGAAACCAGGTAGCAGCAATACAAGAGGTATTATTTAATATTTCGGTAAGAACTTGATTGAGTTGTTATATTTGTGAGAAATAGTGCACTAAAACGAAATATTTTGTTTTAGCTTGCTATGTATAGGGATGCTATAGGATCTTTCGATACTAGACTTGCCAGGAATTCTCGAACTAAGATCGATCCAGGTTATTCCCTAACTAATATTTTGTTCATTCATATATTTAATCTTACGAATTGTTCTTGCGCTAACAATGCTTTTTACATTTTAATCCAACTGAATGGTGGGTGATGTATGGTAGTGATGCACCTCACCTAAAGAGGATAGCAATCAATGTGCTCTCCCAGACATGTTCTGCTACTGGCTGTGAGCGAAACTGGAGTACGTTCCAATGATTGCACACTACTAAAAGGAATCGACTCGCTTCGGAGAAGCTTTATAAACTAGTCTACGTTCATTACAACTTAAACCACCAAGAGCTACAAATAAGAAGGAAGCTTGAAGACTATGGGTTGATAGACTTGAACACAATATTTGTCACAGACACAGTAAAACAATGGGGAGTAGAAGAAGAGGAGCCAATGTTGCACAAGAGAGTGTTCCTTGAGGCTATCAGTGAGGAAGATCTCGAAGAAGGTGATGTGCAGCATGAAAGAGGAAGCAGCCCGCCAACATATCCGCAATTCGTCGGTGATGTTGCACCTAATGAGGGAGAGTGGGAAGGGGGTCTAAGGGAAAATGAGAGAGATGATGATTCTGAGACCACCCAATCCCAGCCAAATTATTCACATATCGTGTCCCAACAACAAAAGAATAGGGATGAGCACGATAGTGTAGGTGAGCATGAAGGATGGACAAGCTTCAAGGATTTTGGATTATGACAACAACAAAACACTAACACTCAGGGATTTCAGTATAGTCAAGTGCCCACTAATTTGGATGATTTGTTTTTAGATCTAGTCAATAAATTGTCACGTGAATTTAATCAATAGCACCAGCGTGACCAAGATGAAGAACGACGTCGTCTGTCATTTTATTTTTAGATCGTATGTTACGAATTGTATACTTTATTGTAGTTCATGTATGATAATATACTTAATCCATGATAATTCTATATTTATCCTTTTGTATGATGTAAATTAAGTGGTAAATAGTAGTTCATGCAGGGAAAGAACATATCAATATTCGCATATTCATGCAAAGAAATGAAAATTCTTAATGGAGTACCCTCATTTCTTATTGAATTCTTAAAAAACAACATTTATAGTAAATTTTAATAATATTTTCAAATTTTTTTTTAAGGCTTAATCCCACCTATTCAGCTGAATCCCGATCCGGATCGTCGATTCGCAGATCCGGATGGGTTTTTGAGATGCCCGATTCGGGTCACCGATCCGCTTTTTAAACCACTGCTTCTAACACAATAAATCTTAGTATGTCGCATATACAAAAATATCTCAATCTACATTCAAAAATTCTCATAATACACAAAAATATTCATGTCCTAGCTCAAAATGATTATGAGGTTATCTCACCGATCCTAAGGGAACCGCAAGCCCTTTTCAGTATAATGCCCCTTAAACTAGTTCTCATGACCTGGGGTTTTGTGACTCTATGGACACCAACTCCGAAACCCAGTTCACAAAGATCGGTGAGTTGCATCTTCTCAATTACTCCCAGTATGACCAAGAACCACAAAAAGCTTGGTGTTAAAGCCTTGAAAGGCGACAACCCCTACAAAAACTATGTTATAGTATAATTCTAGAATTTGTCTATGATAGTGAGAATAAATTTTATAACTATAAAAGAAAGTAAAAGTAGCTGAATCTAGAGATAATTATGTATTCAGTGTAAATGTTCGAAGATTACTTTGTTTTTTTATCATTTTTTGAAACTCATATTATTTTTGGTCACTTTTCTTGTAAGCCAGGTCGTGTCTTATTATTTAGTTAAGAACTAAACCTTATTTATTTTTTTTATTTTTTTATGTTCATTTTCAGGTCACAGATTTTGGACTGGCCACATTTGCTCCTGATTATGAGACTCGTGTGTTCATTTTCAGGTCACAGATTTTGCACTCCCCTCATTTATTTGCTCTTGATTATGAGACTCATGTTTCCACTAGAGGTGGGCACCTTCATCTTAGAACCAACTACTTGTTTCATGCATTACATCTTATCTATGAAAATCTCCATCTTCATGTTAAGAATCAAAACAATCATGGATGATTGTTGCTTTTGCATACTGTAGCTCTTGTGGGATGTTTTGCTATGTCTGCTACTAGTTTATGCCTTTTAGTTTCAATACTTTTTATTACACTTCATTTATTTGTTTATTGGCGCAATGTTCATGTTTGTGAGCTTATAAGCCGTACTATCAGTGTATTCTTGCTCTTTTAATTCATGTTCGCTGATGTAGGAAGTCTTGTGAGGGGTTGTATGAGTGGCTCGTCACCATTTTTTAAAAGTAAGTATTTTTTCTGAAAAATTTCTGGACCATTGTTTTCCATTTTTTTTTTGTTGGGTCCCCTTGGTGTCCAACTTAAAGATGGAAGTTTGATTCTCAGGGGACACATGTGTGCTCTGAAGCATTAAAATTGCCATAGCTGTGTTGCTATGTAATGTTAATTGAGATGAAAACAGTTGACATAACTGTGTGTCTATCACATAGATGATATGTGAAATGGACCGTATAAACTGTTTTTCTAGCATATGTGGAGTGCAACTAGAATATGCCAGCATTATTAGCTGATAGGATTATGAAATGTAGCATTAGGATCATTGCTTCTATTAATATTGCACATACAATCCCACTGGTAGAAACTGCTCACTGCAGTCTCTTCTAATTTTGGCTAATAAAATTACCAATTAAGTGTTGGATGTTGCCTAATAAAAGAAGCAACAGACTTAGACTTAAAATCAGAAGCAAGTGGAATATTTATCCCTCTTTTTCATTGCCTGAGGCAGAAACAAGGGGATTATTCATCGCTCTCTCCCACTCCCTCAGGATGGGATATGTGCACCATAGAAGAGGTGAGGAACAGAAATTACGACCACCGTTTTAGAGCGAGGTGGAGGACCGAGGCTCACGAATGAAGGAAGAGGACGAGGAAAAAGTAAAAACCACACCTAAATACCATGCTTGAATGGAAAAAGGTCAGTGGTAAACACCATGGAACGAGGATAAAATTTTATAATGCCTGTGAGAAGAGAAAACACCATAGGCAAGTTCATGAATCAATCTCATTGTATCAACCTCATTCTAATAGTTAAGTGACACTTACCATAAAGAGAGAGATAAATAAAGATGATTTGTAAAAGCAGTGGATTTTAAAGGTTTTGATGAGGATGAGTCTGCTAATTCATCGCTTTACATGAGTCCTCCCTCCAAAATCCATCGTGGAGATGGATTTGGTATCAAAATTTTTGACGTTGAGTATTTCAACCATGGTGAACAGGAATCTGAAAAAAGAAAATAACAATTTTAAATATTAAAATAGTATTTTCTGATATATTTTTAACACCAGTGGTTTTAGGTATTTGTGTAGCCACCAATTTTTCACATCCATCTTCAAGCTGGATGTTTGATGCGTTGGGAGAAGCTGCTCTGGAACTATGTCCCATGATGCATGAGACACTTCCCCAAAAAAATTAAACAGGGGCAGATACTTTCTTCTACATGGAATGGCAGGGGAGGCGGTTAAAGAGGGGCAGAAACTTTCATGAAATCCATTGCATGCTTTCTTTTTGGGCAAGTTGCTTTGTTTCTTGCGCTGCAATGAAAAATTTTAATTTCCTAGAGTCATCAATTTACTGTGTGCTGTTGTTAGGCTATTCCAGGGATTCCTAAGACAAAGCATGGTTTTAATCCAGTAGCTTGGATGTTGGACATTACTTCTTTTGCCATGGAGACCAATCTCGCTGTAGATTTTGCTCATGTTTACCGCAACTCCTGCTTATGCAAGTATGTTCTTCCCATCACCTGATGACATTTTGCTTATGTGTTACATAATGGTATTATGATTTGTGCTCGTTTAATATACAAAGTGGTAAACAAAGATAAACTAGTATTTAAATGTATTGTAGATTTATTAACAATCTATTGGTAATATTAAAATAATTGGTAAAATGAAATTTTGCTTTGTTGGTGAGCAATGATTCGAAACTATGACCATAGTGTGGCAAACTGGTAATCCTTGTACCAAGAAGCTAAAAGTAATACCATGAACTAAATTAAATAATAACTAGTGTTAAGATTCTCTCATGCTTAGGAAAGAGCCTATAATCCTAACAGGCCGATACGGTAGCATAAGTCCTTTTATTATAAGCCATTTTGCGTTAGAGGGGGTTGTTGGATCCTAAGCATTGAAGTACTTTTCAAGAGCTCGAATTGGTGCCTTTACCTTTCAAGTTGTATCTTAGTTTAAGTTATACTAGCTTGTTGTTTTTTGTATATTTTAGAGAGGTGTTTTTTGGCCTGCTTGGAGCAAAAAGCAGTTTGATATTGGGAATTTCTGGCTTCCTGCAAGGGATTAATTGAATAGGGCGATGTGATGCCTTACTCTCTATGGTTTCCTTGGCTTAGAGTATTTTGTTTGTGTGAATGGAAACCAATGTATTTTAGGAGTTTATTTCTATTTCTTCTGGCAATTATGTGGAATAACTATTTTCTTCTGTAAGGCACTCTTCTTTAGATATAAGATACAGCTGGTCAAGAGAGGTTTCATGGTATTGCTTTCCCTAGGGGTGCATACTGTGTATGATATTAATGTGGTGAAGTAATTTGATAGCCTGGATAAATTGTTGCCAATCGAGCATATTTTTTAAACAAATTTTTTTTATCTTTGCAGGCATATCATACATCGGCATATGCAGATGGCTAGATCTGAAATGCAGATGAAACTATATTGACACCTTTTTAAGTTTGGTTCATTAAGACCTATACAAGGTAGAGTGCTATTCAAGAGGAAGGCTTTAAAAGGATAAATGAGAGCCTAAAAAGATATAGATGGAAGTAGTCAGAAAAGATATGGGGACTTATGGAGTGTATTGGCCTTAACAAAGCAGAACGACAGAACAGGATTCGTGTTGTTAATCCCAAATAGTCAGAATAAAGATCCAATGATGATGATGAAAATGATAATGTATATAGTGCTATCCTCTAATTTTCACCCTCTTTAACAATGTATAGAGCTCCCGTGTTATGGGATGCTATTTCTTGTACCATGGCTACTTCTTTAATCTAATACAAAGGTGACCATTTCAAAGAAAGAAGAGTTCTAATTCAAGAAACTCTTCTCAATCCTCCGTCTTAGAATCCATGTATTTAGCATCTTAGATGCAAGGGTTTTCACTTTGGTTTACAGGCAAGCCCCTTGGATCCCAAAAGCTTCCCATTTGTGGTGTGGGCTAACAAGGACAATATGGATGTTGGCAATAGCAGGGTGAGAAGGATGGCATTTATTCGAAAATTTGCTGCTACCGAATTCTTCATTTAATACCTAAAATCTCTCTCTCTAGCTCACTTCTACTCGATAAATTTGGTTTTCTGATAGAGGCAATGGGTTTGGTAGGCCTGGCACTAAAAAACAAGGGACTAGGCCACAAAATGTGGCACGAAGATAGGGTCAGGTAGGCCCGGGCTGGGGCTAGGGTCAGCCTGACCCATTTTTCTCAAATTTTCCCTATTTTTTCTTTATTTTGTTTGTCCCGACCTGGTATGGCCCCGCCTTGATAGGACTAGGGCAAGGCCTTTTTGGCCCAGCCAGGGCCAGGACAGGCTTGGGCCGGTCCTATGGGGACTAGGGATGAGCTAGGGGGCGGCTTGGCTCAAGCCCAGGCCCGTTGCCAACCCTACGATATCCGTTGGTTGAACTGTTGTTTGTTCGGTTTTGAGGCATATGAGATGTTTGTTGGGTTTTGAGAAGAAAGCAAGAGCTTAGTGTGCCTTTCAAATGAATCATTCCATTTTTCAAGACCTCAGCTAAGTATGGGTTTCAATGTCAAAGCCACTCTCCATAGCATCGCAAAGTGTGCTTTCAAGAATGAGACTGAAGAGAGAGACTTTTGTAAATCAACTACACCCATGAAAATAAAGTAAAAACACGTCCTCGTTAAACATTTCATATTGGATCACTGTATTGTTTTCTCCTCGATATAAGTAGTGAGAGTGCTTCATATTTTGTGAAGGGCGTGGTTTGTATAAGGCCGACACCCTAAACGATCATAGTAGGGTGCACTTTCAAATAGTATCGAAATATGTTGTTTTTTTGTCAGAAATCTTTATGACGGCATGAAAATATATTTTCATCTCTAATTATTAAACTTAAAGTTAAAATAGTGTAGATCGAGGAGATCTATGAACGCTTGAAAATCTTATAAATTGACAGTCTAGATAATACATTACAATTTATACTATTTTCAAGACTTGAAACGTATTTTTTCTCATATCCATATATCTTGAAGTCGAAATGATTGAATTGAAGATTTTTCAACATCGAAACATACATTTTTAATGAATTTTTGAGGTGCGCCTTAATTTGATTTGATTGTTTAAGGCCTCACCCTTACATAAACTTTTTCCTTTTGTAAAAACATTATATGGATTATTCTTATCAAAATATGAATGCTTCATATTGGATCACTATATTGTTTTCTCCTAGATGGCATCTAACAAATATGTGTAAGATCACATAAAATATGTATATTTCAAATTGGATCACTAAATTGTTATGTCCTCAACGGGTCTAGGCTTATCTAGCATGATTTATTTTTATGCACTATAGCATCCAAGATATCACCCTCTTTGTCTAGCATGGCTTTCCTCACAAGTTGGTTGATGGGTCACAAGCATAAACCCAAAAGTCTACGTTTATCTTGTGTGATATCATAGATATACACTGCATAAAAATGAATCGTCCATAAATACTTCACACACTATATCTTTATTTATACTATCTATATAATATTGTTAAGCCACCGTTAAAAAGGTAGAAATGTATGGCGAGAATAAAGAGGAACCCTATTTCTAGAGAGGATGTAAGTAGGTGACCTTTAAAAAGTAATTCAAGCATCATATTGAGAAACTGAAATCCCTTTCTTAATGATAAAATAAATATACTGAAATTCCTTTCTTAATGATAAAATAAATATTTTAAAATTTGTGCGTATTCTCTTAGAATTCTCTCATAGGGATTGTTTAAAAAAAATGAATCTTAATTTTCAGATTTTAAAAAATTTGAATAAAGGCATTGCCTGGCATTTTCGGAATATATGGTATCCTGATATATGTTAGCTTGTGCATGTTTAGATATCTACTTGTTGCCTTCCTTTTTTTTTTTTTTTTGACGAGAGTACTGATTTTTTCTTGAGTGAATGGGAATTACAAGTCATATCTCAAAACACTACATATGACACAATCAAAGAATCCAAAACAACACCTATCTTCATCGTACCATCTGCCATCTCACTCACTTCTCTATACACATGATGAAAGCTTACTGATCAAGACAATGTTAACTCCATAACCTGCAACCACAACGATCTAAAACGCCAAGGTGGCCTTGGTATCTTATTACACCAGTTAATAACATTAAGAGAGTCGATTTCAATCATCAGCATCTCACCAAGTTATCTTTCCTTCCAAATTAAAACCCCTTGCACAAGAGCTGCAATTTCTACATGATTTACAGATGCAATGCCACACGGATCAGCATAACATAAGATAACCGACCTTCACTATCTTTACAAACTCCTCTCATCCCAACCAAACCTAGGTTACCCATAGAGGATCCAGCAATTTCATTTGAAACACCTTGTTCCAAGCGGCTGCCATATACTGTCTAACCTTTATGAATCAAAGTGAGATCATATTTGCTAAATTGATAACAATGTCAAGTTTTAATGTCCCATTACCTTTTTTAGTGACACTAAACGAACTCCATATTGTATGCAAGATCCTATCTTTTGTCCCTTGTGTTTCTAACGACATTCCATCAAAAGTCCTTTCATTCCTTTCCAACCATAATTCCCAAATTATAGCGCCTCTGAAAATGTCCCAAATCATCACACCGACTTTAAAAAAACCACTAAGCTTGAGATAATTGAGAATGTTCTTCTGAGAATCTAGAATCATCAACATAACACCAACTTTTTGCAGCACCCAACACCAAATATGATAAGACAAGGGATAATGAAGAAACAAATGTGAAACACTTTCATCTTTTTTACAAAAGAGACATACATCAACTAGATTTTTTCCTCGCTTTCTAAGATTGTCTATTGTTGGAATTTTATATTGTAGCGTTACCCAAATAAAAGCCTACACCTTATGAGGTATCTTCCTTCAAATACCCCTCAACTCTTGTTGATTCCATCTCTGACGATCATGAAACAATAACAAATAGTTTGGCTTTACCGAAAAAGTACCATCATGCTCTTCCTCCCATATAACCTCGTAATTACAAGAAGTTGAGATTTGCGCATTTTCAAGTAAACTCAGCAAATTAAAGTGATTAAAAATCAATTGGGGTATACGACTATAGATGCATGCAATATTTCAAAAAATAGAATTCCCATTTACCTCTCCCACCTCCCTTACCTTTGCCATTGGATGAGTGCATTTGTTACCTCTCCCACCTCCCTTACCTTTGCCATTGGATGAGTGCATTTGTGAAACAAGTCAGGAGATGAGAATTTGAATGCAACATCAAGCCCACTTTTGGTGCCAAAATAAAATGGTATCCCCCTTCTCCACATGCCAGCTTATATGTCTAAGCATGGAAGATCGCATTGAAAGAATAGATTTCCAAATGTGGGACTGCCCTGACCCACCTCTACCCCTAGCAATACACTGATTTAGAGGGCCCTTGTCATACTTTGCAACCAAGATCTCTTTCCAGAGATGATTTTCTTGGTTTAAAGAATGCCCCACCATTTAGCAATTAAAGCTTGATTAACTGGCTTGAGTTTTCAAATACCCAGACCCCATTCTCTATTTGGTATACAAACCCTCTCCCAACTCACAAGATGGATCTTCTCCTTATTTTTATTATAACTCCATAAGAAACTCCTCATGAGTTGCTCAATCTTCTTAATAATATCTAAAGGCACTACTAACAATGATATTTGTTAAATGGGCATATTAGAGAGGAAAAGCTTAATTATTGTAATTTTGCCCCCAAGAGATAAGTTCTTTTCTTTCCAAATATCCAACTTCAAATTCGCTCTCTTCACAATAGGTTCCAAAACCTCCTTTGGCAATCTAGAGTCAAAATAAAGAGATGCATGCCTACTCCTACTTGTATTAAAATTTCATATATTTTGACTTGAGTAAAAAAATAAAAATTTGTCAATTTTTCCCCAAATCTATTAGAGCTTGTATGGAGCTTGTTTGTGCTTCATTTTGAAAGAACTCAACCCAATTAAGGCTCCTTTCTCAGAGTGACCACAATTTGGTTTTGATCTATTGACATTAAACAACATTGTACAAAGGGTGCATTAACAATAGCGAGAGTAGAGAAAGAACCCATAATATCAATCAAATAGGGGATGCATTAATACCAGCTAGAGAGAGAGAACCCAACAATTCTAGTCAAATAGAGACACAACTCCTTGAGTCGAACCCAAACATATGCACAACTTGTTGTAAAATCGGGATAACCCAATCACCACTTTTGAGAAAATCGGGATATCTCAAATCCCACTAGATGTGATGTGTACTCCACCACAATAGTTTTAATGCTCAAATAACATGCCCAAGATGCAATAACCAGTGCAATATAATTGAGAAAAATATAAAATCAATAAAACAAGCAATATGGGAAATCTTCAAAGCACAACACAAATGAAAATAGAGAGGGACACGTACATATACGTGGTTCACCCAAAATGGGCTACGTCCACGGGCAAGATGGCAAATGTGTATTCACTATCAAGAGGAAAGCTTACAAGATTGGGGTTATACAGAGTTACCTTATGCAATCTCAATGGATGCTCAAAACAAAGAACTTCTTACCATAAAACCACCTACAGTCGACTCCTTTTTTTGATTGACAGCAGCTGTAAAGAAATGTCGATAAAAATGACCCAATAGGAGTTTTGTTGCAAAACCCCCAATTTCCAACCCCAAGCTTCTCTATCTACAAGCTTCCTCACTCACCCACTTTTCATCCACGTTTCTCTCTCTAGAGAAAACCTTTAAAGAGCCTCCACTCAAAAAATACATTTTAGGGATGAAAATGCCCTTGAAAAAGGGGAGAATACCATATGGGCTGTGATTTGGCATCACGTCCCAACAATTTCCACCTTGATGCAAAATCTCACCCTTGCCTTGTCATCACTTCCTTTCTTTCTTGAAACCTAGAGAGGTTAGGGTCCATTATAACTTCTCTATTTGGATGGGCTTTGTAAACATATATGCAAGGCTATCTTTGGTCTTGATCTTAACCAATCGAAATCTTTCATCTTCAACAACGTGCCGGATATAGTAATATTGAATCAATATGTGCCTTGACCTCCTGTGGTGACTCTGGTTCTTGGCCAAATGGATAGCACTCACATTGTCACAAAATAATTCCATGGGCTTGCACATAATGCACATCTCATCTATCAACCCTTGAAGCTACACAACTTCTTTTGATGCCTCCGTTGTTGCCATGTACTCGGCCTCAGTAGTTAACAATGCTACCGTGTTTTGGAGCCTTGACATTCAACTAGTTAGCCATTTACAAACCGAAAAACAAATGCGATAGTCAAGCTACCTCTATCAAGATCACTGGCAAAATTTGCATCCACAAAACCTTGTATTGGAATTGAACCCTTGCCAAATATGATTGCATAACTAGTTGTACCTCTCAAGCACCGAAGCACCCATTTTGTTGCTTCTCAATGAACTTTTTCAGGGTTTGCTATAAACCGACTTAGAACACCAACCGCATGCATGATATCCAGTCTTGTACATACCATGGCAAACATTAACTTCCAATTGCATTTGCATTAGGAATCTTAGCCATGCATCTTCTTTCTTCTTCCGTCTTCGGACTTTGTATTGAAGACAATTTGAAGTGAGGCGCTAAGGGTGTTTTCACCGGCTTTGCATCTTTCATGCCAAATTTTTCAAGCACCCTTTCTATCTAACCTTTTTTAGATAATGACAAAATTTCATTTTGTCTAACCCTTTCAATTTTAATCCCAAGGATTTGCTTTGTCCGCTCGAGATCTTTCATCTCAAATCTTTTGCTCAGAGATATCTTGAGCCTATCATTTTTGTCTTATATTTACACACCAAAAGCATGTCATCCACAAATAAGACTAAAATCAAGTATGTACCATCATAAGAAAACTTTAAATAGATGCAATGGTCATACTTATTCCTTGTATAACCCAGGCTCATCATGAACATATCAAATGTTCTATACCATTACCTTAATGCTTGCTTAAGCCCATACAAGGACTTCTTCAATTTGCACACAAGTCATTCTTTGCCTTTCTCTATGAAGCCTTCCGATTGTTGCATGTACACTTCTTCTTCAAGTTCTCCATGCAAAAAGGTTGTTTTCACATCCATTTGCTCATGCTTTAAATCATGCAAAGCAACTAACCCAAGCACCAAGCGAGTTGAAACCAACTTGACAACCGGTGCAAAAATTTCATCAAAGTCAATCCTTTTCTTTTATAAAAAACCTTTTACCACCAATCTTGCCCTATATCTTTTAAGCTTGCCATCAAGCCCCTTCTTTATCTTAGTAGCTCCATCAAATCTCAAGTCTTGTTTCTGTAAAGGGTCAATCTCTATTCTTCCATAACTCTTTTCTAATGCTCGATACCATTGCAATTAATGGCTTCACAAAATGAATTTGGCTTTTCATTTTCGACTGTCAAAGCATGCAGAGTATTTGGATCCATAAAATCTTTCTGCCACCTGAGTGCATGAGTTTCTCTAGTAGAGCGCCTTTGTGTTAAAGGCACAACATCATCTTGATAGCCATGTGGTTCTTCATTTTGACTTCCTAGTCCTTTATGCTCTTCCCCATAATCAATGGGTATATTCTCATAAGGAATAATTGTACTTGGTGGAAGTGTTTCGAGGTTGTCTTGAAATTCTTGGCTCTCTTGTTGCACTTCTTGACCATTGTCATTTATCATCATCCCTTTTACCAATACCTTGGATTCATCAAAATGTACATCACGGCTAGTAATTATTTTTTGGGTACTTGGATCCCATAACTGATACCCCTTCACACCTTTACGATAACCCATAAAGATGTACTTCTTTGACCTTGGATCTAACTTGTTTCTTTGGCAACTTGGAATAAGTGCATATGCATCACAACTAAAAAAATTTAAATCGAAGTAGTCACTCGGAGTTTCATACCATACCTCATTAGGAGTTCTACTTCCTAATGGTACCAAAGATGATCAGTTGGTAAGATAACAAGCCATTGATATGACTTTCGCCCATAATTCTTGCTCTAGGCTGGCATTGCTTAGCATGCACCTCGCACGCTCCATCAAAGTGCGATTCATTCTCTCGACCACGCTATTTTGTTGAGGATTGTAAGCATTTGTATAATGCCTAGTAATTTCCTCGGCCTTGCAAAAAATTTTGAACTCCTTTGATGCAAACTCTCCACCATTATCAGTTCGAAGAACTTTGATGTGATGCCCCGTAGTTTTTTCAACTTCGACTTTAAAATTCTTAAATGCACAAAACATATCACTTTTGGACTTGAGAGTTTTGATCCATACGTTTCTTGAGAAGTCATCAACAAATAAAACCAAATATAATGTACCTCCATAAGATGTAGTTGGTGAAGGGCCCCATACATTTGAGTGAATGTAATCAAGATTGCGCTTACTTGTATGTTTCCCGACCTCGAAAGGTTGTTGTTTCCTATCAATATAATGCTTACAAAATTCGGATCCATCAACTTTAAGTGTAAGAATAAAAATCCTCTTCATCAAGACCTCCATACCCTTATCACTCATATATTCCAATCTTTTATGCCATAGGTGATATGGAACTTCCTCACCTTCAACCACGAAATTCACTTTATCATTTGTTATTGTGCTTCTTAATAACTTGTACAAGCTCCCAACGAGAACTCATTTCATCACAATTAGAGCCCATTTTGATACTTTGATTACTCCACCTTGACCGATAACTTATATCCTTCTGAATCTAGCAAAGATAGGGAAATCAGAATTTTTTTCAGTTTTGGTACATGCCTAACATCCTTAATTGCCCGAATAGTGCCATCAAACATCCTTAGGCGAACCGAACCCATTCCAACCACCTTGCTAGTGATACCGATCCTCCTTCACATGACTCATATGAATCAAGCCATAATCTATGAGGGCACATGTGATGGGTGGCTCAACTATCAAGTATTCAATTTTGATAGAATATTTAATTATATGCCACCATCAAGACTTCATCTTCAATGAAACCGGATGTAGACTCTTCAACTTGATTTGCTTCATTCTTAGATTCACTTGGTTTTTCATCTCCTGCATTAGGAGCTTTGAAAGAATTCACTCCATTTCTTTTAAAATAATTATTTCGTATATGACCAGGCTTCCCACAATGCCAACACACATTCTTGTTGTTGGGCCATCTAAATTTTGATCGAAATCTTGAATTACTTCTTGAATGATTCTTCGATGAATCACCCCATTCATTCATTGATTTCTTGCCACAAGAGCTTCTGTCTTCGATTATACCGAACTTCTCAAAGATGTTTTCTTTCGAAGTTCATCGGCAAATAAGGCACTACATACCGAGTCCAAATTAAGAGAATCATCTTTATTAGAACTCAATGTAGTAATAAGATTATCATAGGATTCCGGCAATGAACAAAGCAAGGTGACCGTTTTGTCTTCATTATTCATTCTCACACCAATACTCTCAAGTTGACAAATGACGTTATTAAACTCATTCAAGTGTTGTGACACATTTGCACCTTCTTTTATTTTCAAGGTATATAATTTTCTTTTCAAGAAAATTTGGTTTGTGAGGGATTTTGTTTGATATAAACTTTCTAATTTTTACCACAAATCTTTTGTTGCCATTTCACCAACAATATTAAATAAAATCTCATTATTTAAACACAAGCGAATAATGGCTCTTGCTTTCATATCGCGTTCATCTCAATCATCATCGGTCATATTTACCGGTTTCTTATTTTTTCCAAGTAATGCTTTGTGTTTCCCTTGATGTACCAATAAATCATGCATTTTTAATTCCAATTTTCAAAATTATCTTTCCCACTAAACTTCTCCACCTCAAACTTGTGAGATGCTATTTTCCCAAAAATATTACACTAATTCATTGAGCTCCGATACCACTTGCTGTAAAATCGAGATAACCCAATCACCATTTTTAAGTAAATCGGCATATCTCAAATTCCACTAGATGTGATGAGCACTCCACCACAATAATTTCAATGCTCAAATAATATACCCAAGATGCAATAACAAGTACAATATAATTGGGACAAATATAAAAACAATAAAATAAATAATATAGAAAATCTTCAAAGCACAACACAAATAAAAATAGAGAGGGACACGCACATATACGTATTTCACCCAAAATAGGCTACATCCACAGGCAAGATGACAAAGGTGTATGCACTATCAAGAGCAAAACTTACAAGATTGGGGTTATACATAGTTACCTCATGTAATCTCAATGAATGCTCAAAACAAAGAACTTCCTACCATAAAACCACCTACAGTCGACTCCTTTATTCGATTGATAGCAGACGCGAAGAAATATCGACAAAAATGATCCAAGATGAGTCCCAAATGGTGATGCTAGGGTTTTGTTGCAAAACTCCCAATTTCTAACCCCAAGCTTCTCTCTCTACAAGCTTCCTCACTCACCCACTTTTCATCCACATTTCTCTCTCTAAAGAAAACCTTTTAAAGAGCTTCCACTCAAAAAATACATTTTAGGGATGAAAATACCCTTGAAGAAGGGGAGAATACCACATGGGCTGTGATTTGGTATCATGTCCCAACACAACTCTTCTTAATTTTGATGGCTCCACTTAGGGCCATGCCTCTCAATTGCTCTTCTCGAACTGTATTCCAACTCCATCTAAACTACTAGGAAAGAAAACATGAAATGAACCAAAATAGATCATGTATAACTCTCCATATCTACATTGTTTTTTCAAATATAAATCTAACCTCCAAAAGATAAACATCTAACCTTCCACCCATCCAATTTGAAGTGAAACACTTTCACAACAAAGTCCCAAGAAGCTAGATTAATTCTCATAACCAGTAAAGGTAGACCAAGGTATTTGACGAGGAAATATTTAGTGTCACAACCCATCCAAGCAACTCACTCTCTAATTTCCCTTTTATCATAGTTGATGCCTGTGAGTTTGGATTTGGGAAAGTTAATCATAACCCTGAAATTATCTAGTAAGCTTCACTTGGTCCAATGGGCCTTTAAGAATATCATAGTATCATCAGCATGTTGAAGATGTGAAACCATATAGCCCACATTAGATGCAGGAAGACTATCAATGAGACCACTCTTACCACTCTGTTGAACATTAAACTAAAGGATTCCCCCATCGAGGTGTAAAGAGAGGGTTCCCCTTACCTCAATCCTCTTGAAGCCTTGAATAGCCGACTGCTTACCACTAATGAGATCAAATAAGTGAGTTAAACAAAGACACCCATTAATCTCCCTACGCCATTTATCCCCAAAGCCCATCAGAGTCATAATATTGTCTAGAAAATCCCATTTAATTCTATTATAGGCCTTTTAGAAGTCTACTTTAATATCAGACCCTCATCTCCAGCATGATTATTAGTGTGAATTACTTCATGGGCTACAATGACACCATCCATAATTTGGCAATATTTTATAAAGGCAAATTGGGAGCTTGAAACGATTTTAATTTATTATCTAGGACATTGGCCAAAATCTTATACGATGAGGACAATAGACTAATGGGCCTTAAGTCTTGCAAGGTTTGAAAAACCTACTTATTTGGTACAAGAGCAATGAGCATATAATTGAGGACCTTGTAACAATACCAGTGTGAAAGAAGTTCATAAAGGAGGCAAGAAGATCATCTTTAATCACCTTCAAAAACTCTTAAAAGAATGCCATGGGAAAATCATATGGACCATGGGCTTTGTCTTTAGAGAGTTGGAAAACAACTTTTTTGATATCTTTTGAAGGAAATTTTTTTTAGATCAATAGCATTATTGAAAAAGAGTTGTTTGAAGGGCATACTCCTTGGGTCGAATTTCAACCTAGCTTCAAAATGAAAGTTATTCTTAAAGAAATTGAGGATGACTTCTTCCTTAGCCTGCTAGTCATCATCCTCAATCCCAAGGATTGATATACTCTTAACATGATTGCTTCTCTTCCTAGAATTTGCTAGAGTATGGAAGTATTTAGTATTATTATCTCCCTCTCTGATCTACTTAGATCTAGATATTTCGTACCAATAACCCTCCTCCAACCTGGTGAGATCATCGATCTAATTCTTTAAGTTGTATAAGTTTGAGGCGCTAAACAATCAAAGCTCTAAATAGTGTCAAAATATGATTGTTTAGTAGTAAAAATCTTTGTGATCACCTGAAAATTTATTTTCATATCTAATTATAAAATTTAAAGATTAAAAAATAGTGTCGATCAAGCAAATCTATAAATACTTGAAAATATTGAAATTGATGGCCTAGATAATGCTTTACAAAATACACTATTTCTCAAACTTGAAATCTAACTTTTTTTTCATGTTTATACATCTTGAGGTTGAGATGATTGATTTGACTGTTTTTCGACATGAAAACAATTTTTTCTAGTGAATTTTTGAATTGCGCCTTAGTGATTGTTTAGAGCCTCAGCCTTATATAAACCTTTTCTTTCTTTAAATTATGTCTGTGTGTTCTCTCCTCCTCTTTCAATCTCCATTCGATTTTTCCAAATGAATAAGGAAATCAATTTAATGTGAAACTTGTGTCTAATTTTGAGAGAAATGTCTAATTCTCTCATTTTTCCTGATTTTAAATCTATTTTAAAGCCTTGAGCAAGGATAAATCCCGGCCACACATTGAATGGATACTGTACCATTCATTAATAACGTCTTATCTCAAAGATTTATCTGCTAATCACATCAGCTCAAATCTAAAGGGAGTAAGCTCAAAATCCTCCCCCTCTATCTAATAGAATAGGCACATGATCCGAGGATCATTGCAGTAAAGCTTCTACGATAGTTTCAGGAAACAATGACTCCCAAGACTTGGAAACCAAGGCTCTATCCAATCTAGACATATGATATTGGACGAATTATTGGATCAAGTATATAAAGTTTCAAGAACATTTAAATCGTGCTACTCATTATCTTGGATAAAACTATTAAAAATCATTCATAGCAAAGTTCATAGACAGTTAGTTTCATGAGGCCAAAGTACTAGATTCAAATCCCCAAAATCACACCAAGATAAACCATAATTCTAGATAATAGAAAATAGAACAGCAACAAAACACATCATTATCACCAAAGATAAGAACCAAGGGTACATACAGGTCTAATTTTGTAGTTGTACATGTAAATCAAACCAATGGATCTCAAGTGAAAATCTACTTTCCTTGATATGTTTCATAACATTAATCCATAGAAAATAGTAGACTTATTAGTCACTGAAAAATGGTAGATGAGTCAACGTAGTGTCTCACCCTCCATTCATCAACATATCAAAAGAAAAAAGAATGATTTATTTAGGTTTAGGTCAGTTAATGGGTTTGGGCCACCCTAGAGGTAGGGCCCGCTTGGAATCTAGGCTAGTGTTGGCGCCCATTGCTGGGCTCGGGCTTATTATGAATTCATGCTGGCGCAACATTGGCCGTGAAACTAAAATTTCAAGACCAAACCCTATCCTACACTGTTTTGGGCCATGCTTGAGTTGGGGTTGGCTTGGCCCAAAAGTGGCACCCCATGCTGGTGAATTATTCTGTCACCCCAAAAAAACAAAAAGAAGAATGGATCCACAAAGGAAATATAAACGATAAAACCATCTACTTTTGATACAAGAAGATCATAATTAATATTATTGTGAAATTAGGCGGTTGGGGATATCTCATTGACTAGGCACAATATCCAAAATAAAATTTATTGAATATTGTGAAACTTCAATCTATTAAATATCAAATCTAATGACTAATAATGATTGTAACTTATTAAAAGTAAATGAAAAAGTTTATGTAGAGCAGAGGCTCTAAACAATCAAATTAGAGCCTACCTAAAAAATTTCACTATAAGAATTTGTTTTGATGCCCAAATATCCTCAAATTGATCATCTCGACATCAAGATGCACGTGAAAAACAAATGGATATTAAATTTGTTCTTGTACCGTCAATTTTCAAGATTTTCAAGTTTTCATAGATTTCCTCGATCTACACTATTTTTAAAGCTTTAAATTTTATAATTAAAAATAAAAATATATTTTAAGGCTATCAGAAAGATTTCCAATATCAAAATCACATTTCTTGACACTATTTGAATGTGCGCTTTACTTTGATTATTTAGATCCTCAACTCTATACAAACCGCACCCAAAAATAAATGGTCTCATAATATATAATTCCATAAACAAGCTTTGGGGCATTTTAGATCTGGTGCATTTTGTATAGAGCCGAGGCTCTAAACAATCAAAGTAAAACACACCTTCAAATAGGGTCGAAAAATGTGGTTTCGATACTACAAATCTTTGTGATAGTTTTAAAATATATTTCATCTTTAATTATAAAAGTTAAAGCTTCAAATAGTGTAGATCGAGCAAACTTATGAAAATCTTAAAAATTGATAGCCCAAAAATGCATTACAAGATGCACTATTTCCAAACCTTGAATTCCATTCGTTTCTCATGTCCATGCATCTTGATGTCGAGAATATCAATTTGAGAATATTTGAGCATCAAAATAACCTCTTCTAGTGAAAAAGGTGTGGTTTATATAAGGTTGCAACCTCAAACCATCCAATCAAGGCACACCTCCAAATTTTATCATCACACGTAATTTTGGAGTAAAATTTTTTTTGGATTATCTTAAAACCTATCTTCATATCTAATTATAAAATTTTAAACTCCAAAAATGATTAAAATCAATTGGATCTATAAATATATGAAAATCTTGAAAATAGATGGTCTAGATATGTGTTTCAATTTGCACTATTTCTGGGATTCAAAATCTTTTTCCTTTCATATTCATTCATCATGATGTCGAGATGATCAATTAGAGGGTTTTTCGACATTAAAACAATTTTTTTGACGGATTTTTTAGGTGCATATGTAATTATACATTTTAAGGTTGCAACTTTATATAAACGTTTTTCTTTATTTAATGCTTCAAGGTTTTTAAAATCGGTGTTTCGGGTGTTGAAATGTTTTTTTTTTCATGTCCATGCATCTTTGATGTTGAGATGATCAATTTGAGAATATCTCTTGATGTTGAGATTATCAATTTGAGAATATTTAAGCATCAAAACAACATCTTCTAGTAAAATTTTTGAGGTGGGCTCTAATTTGATTGTTTAGAGTCTCGGCTCTATATAAACTTTTTACTATTAGAAAAGGGTGTGGTTTGTATAGAGCCTAGGCTCTAAACAATCAAATTAGAGCCTACCTTCAAATAGTGTCGAGAAATGTGGTTTTAATACTGAAAATATTTGTGATAGTCTTAAAATATATTTTAATCTTTATTTATAAATTTTAAAGCTTAAAAAAAATTGTAGATCTATAGATCTTATGAAAACTTGAAAATCTTGAAAATTGACGGTCCAAAAATACATTAAAAAATACACTATTTCCAAAACTTGAAATCCACTTTCTTCTCATGTCCATGCATCCTGATGTCGAGATGATCAGATATTTGGGCATAAAAAAAAACCTCTTCTAATGAAATTTTTAAGGTAAGCTCAAATTTGATTGTATAGAGCTTCGGCTCTATATAAACATTTCCCTTTAGAAAATAAGGAGGGTTTACCCTTTATACATGGACGAATTTGGTAATCGCAGTCCAAAAGATATTGCCGTGCCCATACATAATCCATGGCCATGAATGCTTATAATCATGCAATTAATGGACGAGCAGTGACGAAGGGGGGAAAGGTATAGCACCATAGGCATGCTATTTTGTGTTGAGTTCTGCTCACTCGCGGGTGCACCCATGGGCCGGGCCCGGCTCATAGAAGCGTCCTAATAGGTTTGAAATGTTTTCAAGCCAGGTTTAGGCCACAAGTTAAGGCCCCGGGCTTCATTCAAAAGTGTTTTTTTTTGTATAATGCATTACATATTGGAAAAAGTTTATATAAGGTTGCAGCCTTAAAATGTTATACCTCAAAAATCCATCGGAAAATGTTATTTTAATGTTGAAGACCCTCTAATTCAGCATCTCGACATCGAGATATATGATTATGAAAGAAAAAAGGATTTTGAGTCTCATAAATAGTCCATCTTACAACACATTATCTAGACCATCCATTTTTTAAATTTTCAAATGTTTATAGATCTAATTGATTTTAACTATTTTTAGAGTTTAAAATTTTATAATTAGATATGAAAATAGATATTGAGATAATCTTAAGAATATTTAACATCAAAATTATATGTTATAATCAAATTTGAAGGTGAGCCTTAATTGGATTGTTTATGATCGCAAGCTTATGGAAACCACACCCTTACATATTCTAAGTAGTCTTTTTCCATATTGAAAATTTTTCGATATTTATATTCATCTATTTTTTTTTTGAATTTTTGAAAAGTTCAACCTAATTATCGGGCCTAGACCAACACAGGCCTCATTATTATGAATTTAGGCTCGGACGGAAATTAAAATTGGAGGCAAGGATGAGCCCTGGGCAACTGTACATTAGCTCGGGCAGGCTCCAATGCAACCTATAAACAATCCTACTCACTCTCCATTGACGTCCAAACTTTGATTAGGCGGCACACGCTTCACCGATCCTATAGACCACATTATTCTTGTGGTACGATTTGTATAAGGCCGGGGCTCAAAACAATCAAAGCGTACATTCAAATAGTATCGAGAAATGTGGTTTCAATACTAGAAATCTTTGTTATAGCTTTAAAATATATTTTTATCTCTAATTATAAAATTTAAAGCTTTAAAAGTAGTGTGGATCGATCAGATCTATGAAAACCTGAAAATCTTAAAAATTGACGGTCCAAAAATACATTACAAGATGCTCTTTTTCCAAAACTTGAAATCCATTTTTTTTTTATTTTCATGTATTTTGAGGTCGAGATCATCAATTTGAAGATTTTTGAGCATCAAAACGACCTCTTCTAATGAAATTTTTGATGTACACCTTAATTTGATTGTTTAGAGCCTCGCACTCATATAAACTTTTTACTTATTCTTTCGTACGAAAATATTTTCACGAAAAAACTTACCTACGAAACCAAACGTGCCCTTATGCATTTCTTTGACAAACGATTTCATTTATTGATGCAAAGGAACGAATGGAAAAGGTTTAGGATATTCACGTAATTTAGTCGGAAGATGAGAGGTATTTTAGTCATTTATGATGTGAACTTAGGGTTTCCAGGAGTACGACGAAGCTATAAGAACTCAAATTTTGAAGTGTGCTGTTCTTCTTTGTGGGGGGTGTCTAAATTCGCAAAGGGAGAAGGAAGAACCTGTGATCACTTCCTCCTTTACTTGGTACCAATTTAGGGTTACATCTCTTCTTTGGGGATTTATTTTTCTGGTTTCTGGGCTTCATATTGGTCACTGAAACTGCTAAACTTGCATTTTGTTCCCTTTTTTTTCCCGAGCTTCCCTCGCATTTTTTATCACTTGGAATGGTGAATTTAGGGTTTATCTTTTTTTTCGATATATATATATATATTTTGTGATCTCTTTTAGTTATTTATCTGAATGTGGATCAATGCAACTGATAAGGACCATAAGGTTATCTGGCTTGTGCATTTTCTGTATCTGATTTTTCATTGCGCTTTTACTGTTTTTTTTTGTCTATTTGATGTTTGAAAACAGTCAGGCCTTGGTTTTTACCATCTTCTTTTGCTATCGTTCTTGTTTTTCTCGAGTTTTCCTGTTCTATTGTTCTTCACCTTTTCTTCTTTCTTTTCTCTCTTTATCTGTCTCCACCTGATTCAATTAGATCACTAAAACCTAGTAATATGTGTGGTTTCACCATCAACTTTTATTTACGCATGTTTCTGTGTTTTTCCTTTCTATATTGAAATTTGTCACTTTATGGTTCTTACATGTGATCTTCATTTGTATTTTAGTTTCTCTTTCTGATTTTCGATGAATAAATGGATTACTTTGATGGCATCACTCTTTATTGACTTCCGTTGGAGTTTCTATTAGGATTTCCCTTTGCTAATTAATTAAGTTTTTTTTCTACAGATCAATACGATGGCCACCTTACCTGGACCTCTGATATGGGAAATCGTCAAGAAGAACAACTCATTCTTTGTGAAGCAGTTTGGTAATGGTTCTGCCATGGTTCAGTTCAGCAAGGAAAGCAACAACCTTTACAATGTCCACTCCTTTAAGTACTCAGGTAGTCATCATATTTGATCTTTGTTTTTAATTGTTCATGAATCCATTTTTTGCCAGTAGATTTGTATAATGTTGGTGCAAATATTTGCTTTTTTTTTTAAATCTTTTCTCTTGGACATGCATTTGTTATTAAGTTTGTAAGTTTGATTTACCTTGGAAAAAGATCCTTGTAAATTTCATTTCTAAAGTGTATATTCATTTCTTAGGGTTTATTCATTTTGCACTGGTCGTAGTTTTCTACTTATTTGTAATTTTTATATGAAAATGGTTTCCATCCTTCTCTCTCTTTGATTTTCTTTTGCTTTTAAGTTCATGTCTTTAGGTTATTGGATGATGTTATTGCTTCTATCAAATTCGAAGTAATTTTGAGTTTTGTTCTGTTCATGTTGGTTGTTTGGTTTTGTTGCTCTTTATTTGGGTGTTTTTAGAAGCCTGCACAGTTTTCCATCGTATAATTGGATTCTTGTACTTAAAATATTTTTATTTTTTGAGGATTCTATATATATGGCGATTCTCATTATCTAGGGGTTTTCCTTGTCATGATTTTTTGGGGGGTCTGATAGGTTCTAATTCTTTTTACCATTTAAATAGCATATGGTATGTCTTCCGTGCAATTGTAAAGTATTTTTATCTATTCAACTGGCTGTTCTACTGCCTTTTTTATATTGTTAATCAATTGAGTCATGATATTTCTTTTCTGAGATTTGAGCCATTTCACTGTTCAGAGATGTAGAACCTTTTGGTTCAAGTGAATCTTTATTTCCATTCTTTGATTCATGTATGATTTTCTTTAATTTCATTTTAGATTACTGTTGGATCTTCTTTTATGTGATCTATGGTTCCCGCTTAGTTATTTGGTTGGTGAATGCGGATTCAAATCACCATGTCTCTCTATACTTACATACCTTGTCATTGTGCTTTGTTAGGGTTGGCAAACAAGAAGACAGTTTCCATCACTCCCGGTGGAAAAGATTTAAGTGTTGCGCTTTCAACCACGAAGACAAGGAAGCAGAGCAAGCCATCTGATCTGCAGAACCGTTCCCTCTTGAAGAAGGAGTTCCGTAGAATGGCAAAGGCTGTTGTAAGCCAGGTATTAAGGGGTTCCATTTCTTTTCATTTGAGTGATTTATTTTTTGTTCTGCTTTGAAGTGTTCTTCTATACCTCTTGATGCTTTGTACAAGTTCTTATAAATTTGATCTTCTCTAGTTTTTACTGGAACTGTCAGACAAAATCGAATCATAATTGTTAGTAGAATCACATCAAATATGTTACTGGTAGGCTACTCTATTACCTGGTATAAAATACTAAAGGGAAAAGACTACACTATTGCCTGTTATGAAAATTGGGATGCACTTTTTTGATATCTTTTATGGAAATTTCTTTGTTGAATTTGATCTACATGCCCATGGGTACAGCTAGAAGATTTCTACAAAAGGTCATTGTTTGTTTTGTAATTACTCCAACACATCCCTATAGATTGCTCTATGTACTTGGTTTATTGTAATTAAACACCATTGTCTTGACATGGGTAGTAAATATGTTTCAGTTGGACATTAAAATATCATTGTTCTTATTCACCTTTTCTCTGCTCGGCACCTACAAGGTCATCTTGACAGTCAAACCCTGATCTTATAGTGCAAAACGCTCAAGTGATACCTTACTCATGTCTACTACTCTTTGTGCAAGGTCATCCTTGCACCTATAGAATAAGCACCTATACGACAATAAATTTTTACCCAGATGGAGTTCTAGTCATAATTTGAGAAATGTTTATGGCTATGTTGCAAGGTCATGGAACTATAATCTTTGTTCTTTATTAACTTCGGCATAAAATTTTTCGTTTTCAAACTTCTTATGTATATATTTTACATGAGGGGATATGCACATAGTATCTGGTCAAGGGTTTACCCCTGCTTAGAAAACCTTGCCGACTCCCCCAAGCAAACAAATGAAAAGGTGGAACTTGTTGCTAAACCGAGGAAAATTTCGGTGAGGCTATTTTGCGTGTCCATTGAATAGGTCAGTTTGGGTGTCACTTTGAAGGCCCGCCTATTTTCATGCTTCCAGGGGTGCACGCTGTATATGTAATCTATTAGTTTAAAACCTCTTAGTAAAAATGAAACTTTGATCTCTTCTTTAAAAGTGTTTATTAGGATGTTAAACTTCATTAATAAAATCTTTTTTAAAATTTTTTTATAAGGGAGAGTTGAAGCATAGTATGCACTTGTAAGTGCACACATAATATTCCTCCTATCTCTCCGTTATCCTTCCGAGGTTAGATATGCGACATCAACAATGAAAGTAAATTTGGATTTTTCTCATAAAAGAACCAAAACTTTGCATTTAAAGGCATTAAGGTTATTATTATGTTAAGGATGTGGTTGGCGTGCAGGCAATCTGCACGGTAACTCCCATCACCACCATCCAACACCAATCTCCAACAAGTTCGATGGTGGTGATGGGGAGTTACCATGCGGGCTGCCTGCATATAAACTTTTTCCTTATTTTAATAATTTTAGAAGGGTCTGTTATTTCTTAATATTATTTAAGAAAATATAATATCCATATAAAAAGTGGATTAATAATTCCAGTTGAGTTGAAAACATAGTTGTGTTGAAAAGTTTATTAAGCAATATCATTAATTCATAGAAAAATCAAGTATAAATTATAACTATTACTACTATTAATTATAAATTCAATACCTATGGTCATTTATATTTTCAATTGCTATTGGTTATATAAAATTTTAAAATCACCAAAGTGGACATATTTCAGATGTTGAAGATTTGAATAAAACATTCGTGGAATTTATTATTTTTAAAACTTATGGAAATTCTTAAACCAAAAGTCTAAAATTTATGTAAAAAATTCAAATCTTGAAGGTTTGAAATTTATTAAATATTCTTTAATTGTGAGTTAAATAAAATTGGGATTTTAAAAACGAAAAAAGTGTTGTATAATCGATTGTAAAATAATAAAAGTTGTCATTGACTTCCAACATACACCTTCATCAAATTGTGTAAAGTCCTTGTATTTCACAGAATATAAAAAGTTACACTTGTGCCACAGGAATGAATTGTGTCTTGAGAGGGAGAATCCCTGGTGTGCAATATTAGGTTAACACCATAATTCAAACTTTTGAGCCGAGCCTATCCGCAAGCCTTTGAGGAGCCATCTGTTTGATGCATACCATATGGACAAAAGCAGAGAAAAAATTTGACTTATCTGTACATATTGGACAATTTCATTTGATTATGCTATTAGAAAAGAGAGATTTTATATCAAATAGACTTGAGTATAATTCTTTACTAAAAACAATTTCAAATTTTTTTCCATCGAATATTTTCTTTAGCACAAATAGAAATAAGAATATCTGACAATCGATAACTCAAAACACATGCGGAGCATGTATCCTTCACTAGTAGCATAAATTCGTGACTTTGTTATATTAAAATTTAGAGATAAATGTTCCGGGTCCAAATAAAAGACACAAGTCAAATTATAAAAACATTCGCCCAATAGTGCAGACATGTCTTACAAAATGGAAACATGTGACTTGCCAGTCCATTCTGTGGGCTTGCCTATTGGTGTGGCAGACATGCCATGTTCGTGGAATAAAAAATTGGAATTTCTAGAGATGCATATCAACAGGGAGATTACATAAATCCCGGAGGCTTGAGATTCACAAAATAAGGGCAAGGATCAGATAAGCAATTGAAAATAGCAATGATGAGATCATTTTTGGTAACCTTTTGGCATATCAGTCATTTTTTTGCTTGATTTTGGAACTTCAGATACCATCTGGTTAAAATAATTAAGTTTAACTTTGAGGATTTGGAAAATTTTGTTGTCTGTTATGCTTTTTGGTTCTTTCCAATCTCTGATGGTGCTGTGGCACTAAAGGGCATGCCATGGTTCCTGTTAGTTAATCATGACTTTATATTGAAGGTTGATTTACTGAGCATAAGTGATCAGGATGTTCATTTTTTTTTTAATCTAGACATTGACCCACAAGTTGGTATCATTGTGTACCTAGATGCAAATTGTTTCATAGATGTTCTGTTTATGGTAGATTTCATTCCCTTCTGACCTTTTACTTATATTTATTTACATTAGTGCCTTAAACTTGTGTATATTAATTGAACACAGTTACAAATAAAAAAGCAGAGTTTCTAATCAATAGGAGATACACTATAGGGTAGGTAAAGTTTTCATAGATTTTATCTTTGAATTTTCATAGAAATACAAGACCTTGTGTAATCAGAGTGTCATGAGGACTTTTTGCTTCTGTGAATACTTTAAAGGCATAATGGAAGACAATTGAGGTCCTTGACAAATACCACCTAATAAGGAAAAAATTCCTAACGTAATTGATTTACTTCATCAGAAGTATCTTTTTGGACTTGGATGTTGTGTGGTGGACTTCACAATATTTCTCATCACTGTTTAACCGTTGAACTTTTTTGTTTTTTATTATTTGGGTAAGTATTTGTTTCTTGTTCGACTTATAACAATCTTGATGCTTAACGGTAAGTAATTATCTTTAAAATCTATAAGTTCATCTTAGATATGAGCTTCTCAAGCAAGTATGTTTTGTGCTGGGATTCTTTGGAGTTTATCATTATTTATTCCCATATATCATTTCTTCTACCTTGTTTTTCGTGTTCATGGGGCTTATAGTCATTTTTGGAGGGTTGATGTAGTGACATTTTTTCCCCCCCTTTCTTGTTGGGGGGGGGGGGGGGGGGCGGGGTAGGGGAGGGATTCAATTACAACTACTTTCTCTTGTTCCTTTTGTTGGGAGGGATTCAATTACAACTACTTTCTCTTGTTCCTTTTGTTGGGAGGAAGTTAACTTGCTAATTTTATTTTATTTATTCTACGAAAGGTCTTTTAATACTTTTTCATTTTTGACCACCTGTTCCAGAGTTTCCTGTGCTATGATGAATAATAACATGCGAGAATGGGCTTTCTGATCAAGAGTCACTTCAGTGAAATGTATATGTTACGCTTGGCTTCTGAGCACATCTCTCTCTCTCTCTCACACACACACACTCTCTCTCTCTCTCAATATTTTTGTGTTCTGTTATTGTAGGTTTTCAGAAATTTGCTGTAAGCTTTTCCATTATTTTGTATTTTGATGACTTGAGATCACTTCTCTTTTGTTTTAAGTGTATGGTTATTTGTTTGCAGATGTTATAATCCAGATTCTCAAGCTGAGATTAATCTGCATTTCATTTTGAAATTTTGAACTTGGAGAAATACATCTTGTGTGACTATACTGCATTATCTCTCTTACAGAGCGTGAGAGAGGGATAAAATATCATACCTTTTTGATGTAATGTTTTTTGTGGTTTGTTTTAATGTTCGTAAGCCTCCTCTGAAAGATTGGCCAACTTGATTATGGATAATGCTCTTAAGCCCCCTCTGACGATTCTCATGGGGAAGGGATTTTAATCCATAAAAAGGTCTTGTAATGCCTTTCATTTTTGACCTCCTGTTCCAAAGTTGCCTGTGCCATGATGAATAGTAACATGTGAGAAGGGCTTTTTGATTAAGAGTCACTTCAGTGAAATGTATTTGTTACGCTTGGCTTCTGAGCACATCTATCTCTCTCTCACTCTCTCTCTCACAGTATTTTTGTGTTCTTCTGGTATTGTAGGTTTTCATAAATTTGCTGTAAGCTTTTCCATTACTTTGTATTTATTCATGTAATGTAATCTTTTGTTGTAAGTGTTTGGTTGTTTGTTTGCAGGTGTTATAATCCAGATTCACAAACTGAGATGAATCTGTGTTTCATTTTGAAATTTTGAACCAAGTGTAATACAGCCTCTGTGTATGACTATACTGCATTCTCTCTCACAGAGAGAGAGAGGGCGATGAATTATCATACCTTTTTGACGTAATACTGTTTTGTGGTTGTTTTAATGCTCTTAGGCCTCCTCTGAAAGATTGGCCAACCTGTTTAGGAATTATGATTCTTTCAAGTATTGGATTTGTTGTTCATATCATAAAACGTATTCACATCATATACATGCCAAACCTAATCATTTAAACACAAGCATTTAATATCATTTGCATCTTTGAATCAGGTTGCAGATAACTACTACAGGCCAGACTTGAAGGATGCAGCACTTGCCAGACTCAGTGCTGTGCACAGGAGCCTCAAGGTTGCCAAGTCTGGTGTCAAGAAGAAGACCAGACAGAACCAGAAGCCATCTAGGAAGTGAGATATTCATGCGTCTCTGGTTTCTATCCTTTTCCGAGACATAGGACCTAAGTTTGGCTGGAGAATCTAAGTGTTGCTTTCTCACTCTTGTTTTCTTGTGTGGTCTGATAGAATTTGATTGAGATTATCT
This sequence comes from Amborella trichopoda, assembly GCF_000471905.2. The sequence continues at coordinate 4,059,939 of NW_006499912.1, read as the reverse complement.
GTTAGGGAGATGAGTAATTGAGATTTTGATTGCAAAAGTGATTGCTTTTAGCATGCATCTCTTTTTGGTTATTGGTTATTTGGGTGTACCTTTTTGTGGTTTAGCAGGGTATAATGTAATGTAACACTCTGGAGTTTCATGTGGAACACTTTAGAATCACTAATGCTCTCTCTCTCACACACGTACACACATACTCTTCCTCCCTGAATATGGTGAAATGAAAATTTTATGAATGTGTTCCAAGGTTAGGTGGTTAGGGTTGTGGGGCGCTACAACATTAGGTCCTGGGTTCTATTCCTAGTGTGGGTAAGGGGACTCTTCTCTTTGAACCACCTGAAAGGAAAATCATAGAAGAAAGAAAAAAGAAATTTGAAGTTCCAAATTTCTCTCATTTTTCACCATTATCAAAGTAGCGTATGAAGTAATTTATTAGACCCCCTTCAAACATCGTTGATGTTTTTTTTTTTATAATATTAATCGTAGTTTAGTGCCCTAATGGCAACATGGAGTAGTATTAGTGGTGATTCATGTGCTTTTGTGGGTCACCCAAATAACAATGTTAGGCTTATGGGTTATAAAAATTAATAAATAAAGAAGATTAAAATAAAGGCGAGAGAGAGAGAGAGAGAGAGAGAGGTGTATGTGT
>NW_006499912.1:4048142-4059229 GCF_000471905.2 Amborella trichopoda | reverse complement strand
AGAGAGAGAGAGAGAGAGAGAGAGAGGTGTATGTGTCATTTGAAATGTGTTTGAGGCGATTAATGAAGATTAAAATAAAGGATGGATAGGACTTTTGGAGGGGTTAGAATGAAATGTGTAAATATCCTCGTGGTGATAAGAGGTGGAGAGTTCAAAGTTTGTTGGTCGTCAGAGAAAATTTCTTTTGAGATTTTGGCTAAGTCAATGGAATAAATGCTTCTATTTAATGTTCAAGATTAATTGTGACCATCAATAAATGGTCTTGTTGTATGCATTTCTTTTTCTTGAAGGGTTGGATCCGTGTTATTTGAATAGCGCCTAATACTTGGAGTGCCCAACAACTTTTTCGAGCGAGGAGGGGGAGTGGTCCAGTACTACGAGTACAGGATACGTACTAAAAAGAGAACAGAAGATACAAGTTCGACACTCAAGTAGACAACCAACAAAGACTGGTCGGACATTTAAAGGACATTTTGGACCAAGAAAAAAGGGATCCCAATTTAATTAGTAAATGAGGATTATTTGTAGTTCTGAAAATCCAATGATCATCGATTTATTCAGGAAATAGCATGCTTTTTGATGCAAAATATTTTACTAATGACTTCTACTTTTAATGTTATACATTCAAAGTTAAATTTAAGTACGTTCATGCATTGCACGAAGTTTCAATATATTATTCTGCTATTTTATCATTTTAATCACCTATTTTTTATTCCATCTTCACTAATATATGGTGTTAGAACAATTGATTATCTTAACCATCTTTGAATTTTTTTTTGTATAAACAGCAATTGCAACAAAAGTTTAAATTACGAATGATATTTGTTTAAAAAATAGTGCCAGCTTCAGAGTTGAAATAAGAGAACTGAAATATTAAAAGATTTGATGTGTGAGTCCGAAATTCCTCACGCACAAATGACAAAAAATAGGGAAACGATTTGAAATTCAAAATAGAAATAAATTTGTTTAATATATATTGGAAACAATGATCTCCAATGGAATTTGCTAAGAGGGCATCTATGAATTCTAAACTTGCTCATTGTTCTCCTAGAGTGATTTTGAGAAATTTTAGAAAAATAAGTCATTAAAATGAATTAAAAAACCATACTCCTACTTACCACTTAAAACAAAGAAAAAAGAAAAATCCCATAAAATGACTTCTTCAACTTCAGAATTCTGATCAACTAATTTCAATGAAATTAGTTTGAAGTAAAAAGTTAATAAAACTTCAGTAAAAAGAGAATTTCAATGAAATTAGCTCACCTAAGGGATAACTAGAGCTCTACTTGTTAAATGAAATTAGTTTGAAGTAAAAAGGCAGAATTTCAATGAATCCTCCAACTTCAGATGATTTTAGAATCCCATACAAATTTCGAGAATAAATATACCAGACACTTAGTAATCACAATAGCAAGAAATAGATCTCTACTAACCCCCAAAAAGAGAAATAGATCTTTGAGAAATATGAAAGCAACTTTTTCCAAATTCAGAGATTTTTACCAATACTTGCTAAGCCTTTCACTCATATATCTGATTGCTCAACTGGAGGCACCCAGATTTTGATTCATTTGGATATGATGGCTGAACTGCATGGAATCTGTACCCTAACCCAAGTGCTCAGTCCATGACTATCTAGCTAGTTCACATAAATTTATCAGCTGCCGACTGTTGATGCAAATGAGACCAAAATTAGTGTGAGGGAATGGCAGAGATTTCATCTTACAGAGTTCGACAACTCTTGTGGAAAGAGTAAATCTTATCATTACTGGAATGGGGGGGCAATTTCTCAGTTTTCGACAAGTAATAGTGTGGCAAAATATGGTGAAGAATGAGAAATCAAAGATTCAAAATGGAAGAAATCATCACACAAACTGCACAAGATCTCTCACTATTCCATAATCGAAGTCTGCAATTGACACGTGAAAAGGAGTAACCCATTGTCTTTCTTTGCAACTATTTAGCGGTTCTTAAAATCAACACAATTGGGTGAAGGATCACTGACATTACGTACACACGAGTCCTGGGGCTTTCTATACAAAGATCAAAAGAAATGGTTCTTCAAAACCAAGATCTGAACCCACACTCATCGAAGTGCCCCATAATCAAGGCCAAAGATCATGCTCCTTCCATTACCCAAATGTTGCTTTTCTTGAATTAAGAGCAACAACTACTCTTCTGAGCAACAGGTTCGCCCCTCATTTGCACAGTAGCTGGTTTACTGGCGTTCATGGCTGGCTGATTTGCCATCCTGTAAAGGAAAGAACGGAAAGATAGAGAAACAAATTTAGCTTCCAGATGTATCTATTCTTAAATAGTAGGAATCCTCTGATAAAACAGAGATAAGAGAGACATTTATGCAATATATCCATGCTGAAGATTCAAAAAAGAAAAAACAAGCCATCCCATGAAGGACATGAAAACAAGAAATATACAGTTAAGCATATACAGTTAAACAGTGACATCACAGCAACCATCCCTTGTTGACAAAGGACAGCTAGTGAGCAATTCCTCTGCTCAGAGCTTCCACTATGGCAGATAAATGTTCATCTCAACCGTCCATTGCGTTAATATGACATGCAGTCATATGTACATAAACAGCGCGCATCATCAAGTATGACCCCAACATATAGTGGTAGAGAGATGATTTAGCTTCCAAACAAATACAATGGTGAATTAGAACAAAAGTGAAAAGATGTCATTCTACAAAGAACAGAAACCAAAAAAGGTGACAGGTAATTGAGCTTCTAACCATACCGACAATGAACAAAAAGAGGAAGCATGAGCATATGAGACATTCATAGAATTATCTGAGATAATCCAGACTAGGAATGCATCAAAACTCTCACCATCTTGAGAATTGTCTAACCAGGTTACCTGATTTGCTGCCGCTGCTGACTTGAAACATTTGCTTAATGCCCAGAAATGAGTTCATCAAAAAAAGAGAACCGAGACATTACAGGTTTAAAAAATTTAACATTTTATCTACAACAATTTCACAGCAGGTTGGGTTGACTAGATAAACTTGCTATTCAGAACAAGTATTTCCTTTAAATGGTGGATCTCAAACTTGAAATAAAAGTTTAGTACCAGATCAACTTGTCAATTTTCCAGCTTCTGATGTATACCTATGAGATACATGTGTATTTTCGAAAAAGATAGGTATGCACTTTATGTTTTATAATAATTTGATATGTACTCAGTTCTACACAATAATCAGTAAATATCACGCATACTGCATACTAAATGTATCATGCATGCAAAGTTCTACCATTTACCTAGGTAGAATGTACTAAGTATGTTTCACTCAAGGGATAACATAATAAATTACTAATATTTGCCAATAGGATCTATGAACATTATTTATACATTTATATGCATAGTATGCACTACTACTGCATTGTTACACCTTACTTGGTCATATAATGGTTAATGTACTTCGCATTTTTCTTAGTTGTGTTCCAAGGAAAATAACACAAACCGGAAATTCCGTAAGTTAGACATTGACTCGATTTTATTCTAGTTCAACTTCAAAAATTGCTTTACGGTATTAATTAGTAAAGACAAAACTTCTCTTAAATCAAACCCATTTCAAGACCAAATCAATAAGGGGACATGCTGAGATTTCCAAAAATCCTTAAAATCTCACCTGTTCTTTATCTCAGCAGCCATGGTCATGAATGCCTGCTCCACATTGGTAGCATTCTTTGCGCTGGTCTCCAAGAAAGGAATTCCAATCTCATCTGCAAACGCCTTAATGATGGTATAACATGTGTCAGAAATTGATACATAACATAGATGCATGTTCCTTCCCCTCCCTCCCTCCAGAAATTGATACATATGTGCATGTTCCGTCCCTCCCTTCCCTCCCTCCCTCCCTCCCTCCTCTCTCTCTCTCTCTCTCTCTCTCTCCATCTGCCCCCAAAACACACAGAAAATACACACAAGCACAGATGTACATACACATGCACGTACATCACACGCACAGAGAGACGATGTAGACTGGAATCCTATTCCTTGGAAAAGGTTTCCAATGTAAACAAGAAAACAAAAACAGGATGAGGAGGAAACAAGGAAAACAAATCCAGTAGGCATGTCACCTTGGCCGTTTCATATGAAACCACTTTGTTAGCAGTCAAATCGGACTTATTCCCCACCAAAAGTTTGTTTACATTCTCACTTGCATAGCGATCAATCTCATTTAGCCACTGCTTCACATTGTTGAAGCTCTCTTGGTCAGTGACATCATACACAACCTGCCAAAACAACCCAAATCAGTTACATTAGTCATGCTCATCTCACAGAACTGGACGTATGCAAACATAAATACTCAATCCTTACAATAATGCCATGAGCTCCACGGTAGTAACTGCTAGTAATAGTCCGGAAACGTTCTTGTCCAGCTGTATCCCACTAAGAAGAAACAAATGAAGGGTGCGATAAAGAGAAAATCAAAATGTGTCTCAAAAGAGAACTTAATTGGTACAAGTCTAACTCACGATTTGAAGTTTAATGGTCTTTCCATCCTGCTCCACTGTGCGAATTTTCTAATAAAAATGACAAAATTGCAGTCATGGTACCATAATATTCATAAAAGGAAACAAACATAAATTGAAAGGCCACTCTGCAAATTATTGAAAATGATACTTACGAAATCAACACCAATTGTACTGATGTAACTCTCTAAATATGAATCATCCTACATCAATAGAGAAACACAAGGAGCTCAAAGTCAACCAAATAACGACTGTGATAACAAGACATGTTCCTCAAATAAAAAGGACAAAGAGGAACTCAAATCATGAGCAACAGAAAAATGATGAAAGGGTATGACCTAGTTTTATGCATTGTATGTGCACTTCAACACAATAATCAGATTTTATACTCAAATCCGAACTGACTACAAAGGGTTGACATTCTTCTTGCATGACTATAAAGGCCTGAAATTCATAAACATTATTACATCAAAATAACCAAAAAGAATGGGTGCATTATGAGCCCTTAATATTTGATTTTCATCAATGACCCAAAAAGTCCCAGTCCAAACAGGACTAGCAACAGAGCGTGCGAAAATTTAGCATCAGATTCAAGAAAATCTCAGTTCTAGTATCCAATCAGAAGCCATTATTATTTTTTTAGTCAATCTTGAGCATGCCAATGCTGTTATGTATCAGAGATGTAAGAAGAACATCATGAAACCATAACAAACCATGTTGGTAGCATGATAAGATGAGTTGGTCTCATGGCAGTAGAAGTTGGAGATTGACAATAGACCTTATAGAGATGCTGCCATGCTTCCTAAAGAGCAAACAAGAGCTGCTGGGTACACTATAGCTCAGGCAAGTTCATGTTTTCATTCCTATTGACTTTGCTAAATGATGGAAAGTTCTACCATCTTGTTTCCTTATTCAGTTCCATGCTATTCTTATAGACGTGAAAAGAATTGGACAATTGTCCTCAGCCACAGAGCACTGCATTGCCTGTTGGAATAAACTTCCAATGTGAAAACGAATACCTTACTCCATTCCAGCTCCTTCTGAAGAACACGATCAAGTTAGGAAGATTTAGACTGAATATGCTGACATTAAACCGGTAAAAATGCCATTTTAGTGCTAAGGAGCTGCTTGAGAAGGTGGGTTCAGATATTCGGGCTACCTCCTCATAAAAGCATTTTTCAAACATATCAGTTCTAGTTGCTCTGCACTAGCATGCTATAGGTCTTATGCATCTGAAAAAGCATGAAGCATATGACTCATGAAAAAGCATGCCCATATAAAGATATGCATGAAGAATAATATGTATAATGAGGGAGAAGGAGAAAATAGGAGCTAATTTTTATAGAGATGCTGACGCTTATTAAAGAGGGAACGGGAGCTTTTTCGGGGTGAATGGTATGTCTTTGTTCATGACGACATTGCCCAACAAAAAAGAAAGGTTCAATGCCTTAATACCCTTGGCCATTTCTATTGTTGGAGTCACTGCAATAAGGGTCACTTCTTCGACTGTCAATGCAACAACCATCGTATTTCTCATACAAAGCCTGCCTTCCAACTCATATAAAAACAACCATTTCAATGTTGTGAAATGCATTTTTCACTATTTTACAAAATGATACATTTCTCAGCATGTACTGAATTGAGCTCACACAACCAACCCACTCCAAAAACTTTCAGAATGTAACTTTGGAATCTGAACCCCCCTGGGACACCATAATGCACCAGTCTCAGAATGCAACGACAATAAAATTGTCCTCCTTCGAGATGCATGAACTCAATGGCAACATATTAAACCCATGGACATAGGTTAATAAAGAGAAGAACCAGAAAGTCATTTTAAAGCATTGCATAATGAACAAATGAGCTATCATATGGCCAAGACTCTTCAGCAGCCATACTGTACAAGGTAGCAAAAATCAATAGTTAAGATGAAGCACCCCAATAAATTGCTTCAATTACTCATAGGCACATTTCTTGATGCATTTTAATTTGGAGCCACGAAATAGGGTGGCTAAAAGATGAACATCAATTCCTGTCAAAAACACAAAACTTGTCTAAGCAATGTTACCATCCCATGCCAAGCCAACACCCAAAAGTTGGATCGTTCTCTATCCAAAATATGCCAAAGAGTACCTTGACTAGGAGATTATGTTTTCATATGGTCAAGGTCACCCAAATATGATCTACTGATCGACACACCAACCACAATGGAGAAAAAAAACTATTGACATTCCAAGTATAATGGAGAAATGACCTCAAATTTTTTTTTTGGATAAGTTAGAAGGTATAAGATATTTTAGAATCTCATCTTATCCCAATTATTTGAAGTCAGCTACATGAATCCTATTCCGCCATTCTACTCTATCGAGGGCCATACCCTCAGTAAGACCAAAAACCCCCATATCTTTTCTCACTACTTCCATCCATGTCCTTTTGGGCTTTTCCCTTGCCCTTTTAGAGCCTTCCACTTGAACCAAATCACGTCTCCTTACTAGTGTTGTATTGGGTCTACACTGCACATGGCCCGCTCACCTAAGTCTACTTTCTCTCATCTTATCGTCTATTGAAGAATAAGATATTATAAAATCTATTAAATCAAAATTTCAAAATGACAAGACATTACACATTTTCAGAAACCCTGCCAGAACAATCAAATCTAATTTCTCTAAGTATATTCCACTTGAATTTTTCTGTAATCTACTCTTTGAAGACAAATCCAAGGCTGATATCAGCTAACATACCAGAATAAAGATGGAGAAAGACAGAGAACGACAAAACATAATCACCCTGACAAAATCATAAAAGGCAGTACATTTTGGCTACATAACCCTTCAAAAGGTATATGAAAAGGTCTCGATTCCATACCGCAAACCTCAGCAAAAGGCATGACTTGCCAACACCGGAATCTCCAATAAGCAAAAGCTTGAAAAGATAGTCACTGCAACAAGAAAGATAAATTATCCCATACTCATAAAATATCCAATTTTAAACAATATTCCTCACTTATGTAACTCTTAAGTCATTTGACCACAATATAAACTACAGAAAATGGCCACTTAGAGCCTCTGAAAACCACACAGCAGGATGTTGCTGCACAGCATGACATATTAAGTTCAGATATTTCAAACATTAAAATCACAAAACCACACACTAAGGCCTATTTAACAAAGCCAGAGGGTTATTTTGGATAACTATTACATTGATTAAATTGAAGCATGTGATATGAGATTTATGAAACATGAATTCCACGCCTCTATAAAGCCATTGGTAGCAAAAGTTTAAATACACACATTTAAGGTACAAATTCACAGAGGGAATGAATTTAAAAGCACCTAGCAAGGGGACATCAAGCTGACATCTCTCTAAAATGACTATGGAAGAAGGCATGTCTATGCTTCTGCATAAACCCAGCCTAATCATTGTTACTTTGTTGAAACCCACTCTACAAATTGCATGACTATCCACATATTTAGATGGTTTATTCATCCCCTGCTTAGTATAGGAGAAAATGAACATAAATACAAATTTACAAACCAAGAGAATTATGCCCCTATACTCAGGCACAGAAGCAGGCGTATGTTCAAATGTTTGACCCCCAAATGTGCATGATCATCTGAGCAGGAGTGCACATGGTTCTCAAAAGAAAGGAAATACAAGACCAATTCTTCCAACATTAAGTATTGGACGATCTTCCTAGTTTACAAAAGAACCCCAAAAGACCTAATTCTAATAGGATTAATCAGTGTTTAAAAGAAGGGATGGGTGGAGCAGATCGCAAACCTCCAATCCCAATCCACATCGGCTGGATAGACAAACTGAATCATTCTTGGATCATCGCTGAGCTGGTATTTAAAAAATATATATATTAATGTAATATACTATAACTTGTCGTTTTCAAATCACCTAGCGTGCATTGGTTTTTTTGGAGCACTTTGTGACTAGTGATCAAATCCTGTGATTCTCTTTTTCCAATCCACCGATGTCCCACCAAATACTCTTCCCAGCTATCGCATGGAACTTTCACATGACTTGTAATAGAAATTACCCATTATATCTATATATTATATAAATCACAGATTCCTACAAAGAACCGGATTGTCTACGGATAATTCCTAATAGTTTTCAAAAAATTGGGATCAATAATTAACAAATGGTGTTACCATTTTACATATCTGCATGCATGAAATACATGAATTGCAAGAACCAATGGTTTTCACCTACCCATTAATAAAAAATAATATTCCTGCCTCAAAAGCAAGCCAGGTAAAAAGTGGGCATGGCAAACCTCGATTTTGTACAAAAATAGGTTGTATACACAGAGCTAAATTGACTTTTTATAAGCATGAGCAATACAGTTTAAAAGCAATGCCTCATGCTATTATATGATGCACAATGGAGTTTAGGACATGCTATTATACGATGCACATTGGAGAGTATGATTATTTAAAGTGGGGTATTCTGTCATAAACAAGCACTTTCCTTCTAGTTTTTCTAATTGATGATTAAAAGAAATAGTATACTACCCACCATAATAAGTGGAGATGTGAGGATGAGAACTTATTGCAAAAGCAAAAAAATAACACAAACCTCTCCAAGATAAAACCAAAGTCATCCTAACCTTCAATTTTCTAAAAGTGAGGCCAATAAATGATTGCATCCTAAGAACATGGATGTGCAAGTATCTGAAAAAAAAAGAAAGAAAGTACAAATCCCACTACTGCATATAAAAAACTTTGGCCTCTAAGGGGAGATACATCTCATGTAACCATTGGTGAATGTTTAATCTTTAGAACACCTCCCATCATTAATGGATGGGAAAATAAGTTAAATCCATACTACTGAAATGCAACATAAGAAACACCTCTATGAATTCCTTCGGAATACAAAACCACCTTTCTCTTTCCCTCAAACCATACCAATGCCCCTACAAACAGCAGAGTGCAAACTGCAGATGATAATCCACAAAAGTTCAGAAGCCCCAGGAAAGGACCACTGCTCCTGGGCTCAAATCAACATCCTAAAAGCTCTGATTGCTGCAAATCAATCACAATAAAACTCCTAAAATGGGATCCATAACAAGCACAAGCCAAAATTGTTACAATCGTAAAGATTGCAACCAAATAACGAATAATGATTTGTATGTAACAATAAAAAGCAAAGCCAGGAAAAGGAATACTCATCATTCATCAACAAATCCAAAACAAATGTTTCAACATACAAGCAACAAAGACCAAAGTGGCCTACAGTCACAATGAATAAAGTTCTGTAACATCCAAATCCAAATCCAAATCCAAACCATAGTTGTAGGGATAGGGAGCATGATCAGGAACATGACCAGGATCGAGAGCTTGGGATCGTGAAAGGCTAGAATATCTCTATGGTTGGGAACACTGTCAGTACAAAGCATATGTTAGAGATCAAGATCCCCATATATTAAGGATCGCAATCCTGACCTTTTGACAATCTTGCTCCTCACCTTGAAGAATATCTATAATCTAGGATTACAAATACTCTTTAAAGGAGATATTTCTTTACTTATAGCCAGCAAGCAGTGTAATTATATTAAAAGTGTAGTTGTATTGCTAGCTGGTTATAAATAAAGAAAATCATCAGTTTGGTCATTATCTAGTCTTTAAGGTGGGGATCGAGATTGCTAACGGGGGGATCAAGATTCCAAATTTTGAAAATGGAGATCTCTGTAAGATCCCTTCCTGGAGCACTAGATCAAGATTCCAAAGCAAGATTGCCACCTAGTTTGTGAGATCCCAACAACTATGATCCAAACAAAATTTATGAGAAATGATCACTTCAAACAAAGGAAATAGATCACTTCATGAAAGATGTGTTGCCCAACAGTTCCTAAAGTAAATGAAATCTCTCTCATCGGTCTTTCAACAAAAAATGCATTGCGTAATACACTGGTTCTGGCTTCAAGCAAAAGATATACATGTAATTGCTGATCAAATAATCCTACGGAACTACAATTATGGAAAAGAGACATGTGCAGCCATAAGAGCTGCACTCATTGGGTTTTTTTTTTCTTTTTGATAATCAATGAAATTTCATTAATATGTTTTCCTAACGTTCTCTCATTTTTTTATTTTAGGGAACTGAAACAAAAAGGCTAGCTCAGCTTGTTTGGTGTTTTAGGGACAAACTTGAAGGGTTCAAACATTTGACCTCCCTCACCCAAACTGGGATGTATACGAAAGCCTAGCAGACACTAAATAGATGGAAAGTTTGTTGTGTCCCAGAAAAATTAAAATGCAAAATCAACTAAATGAATACCAGTCAATGATCCTCCAAACAAAGTTTCACATATGCCAGTTGTCCAACTACCATAAACTCATATAATTCCAAACCTGGCCAAAACCAGATAGACATTCAAAACTTCAAATCCACACACACACAAACACAGAGAGATAGAGAGAGAGAGAGAGAGAGAGAGAGATGACAAATGTTGCATGCAATACGGTAAAGCAATTAAAACAAACTAAATAAAATCACAAATTCGAGGGTGTTGTCGTGTGTGTGTGGCGGGGTGGGGGGGGGGGGGTGGGGGGGGGGGGGGGGGGTGGAGGGGGTGGTGAGTGT
>NW_006499912.1:4021540-4047977 GCF_000471905.2 Amborella trichopoda | reverse complement strand
GGGGTGAGGGGGTGGTGATGTTCCACAAACCAAACTGAAGTCACAGAAATTTGAACATGATATCTGAGACATAACGATACATGGATCTTTTTCATTCCCCTAATCTAACCACAAACCAATTTCCTTAGTTCTTAATATTCAAAATTCATCAATGCCCAAAACTTCCAATACCCCAGAGAATCCCCCATTTTCCTATTAAATAAAACCGTGCTGGCAATTGATCAAACAGAAAACGAGTACAGCCATAGCCCATTAAAAAATAATAGATAAACAAAGACACATAGTCCTAATCCATGAAACCAACCATTTCCCATAAAATTAATCCAATTTCCCCAAATTTTAACAATTTGAATCAGAAATCATAGCCATGATGCACAGCCCAAACCCTATAACACCAGATCATCGCTAATAATAGAATTAAAAAAAAAAAAACTGATAAATAACACATGAATTGAGAAAAGTACATAGAAAGGAAAAGTTCATGAACTTACTATTCAGGATTCATGGCTTTCTCAAAACCAGAACAGAAAGACAAAAAAACAATGCAGGTTAAATTCTTCTTTCCGAAACCCTGACGTAAAGAATCTCGGGTTAAAAGAAGCCACGCTGGGTTAGGGAACATTTATAGAGTAACACAAAATGACAAATGACTAAAATACCCAGAACTATATCAGATATTTCGAACATAGCCTCCCCATTCCTCCAAATGGCAAAAGAAAAATAGTTATTATACCTAGGCTAGCCCAACCTTTTAGACCACCATTTGCACAATGTTATGAAGATCACATCGGACTGGACCCGTTGGCCCGACTAGCCAAGCTAAAAACCGCATCTTTGATAAGTTTAGTCAGGATATCAAATAAAAGAGATTATAGAATCGGTCAGAGCCAATTCTTAATTGATTGGCCGATTCCAGTGGTATAAAAAACAGATTGGCGCATCGAATCGGGCATCCCGAAAATCCATCCGGATCGATGAATCGATAATCCAGATTGAGAATCGGCCAAATCGGTCGAATTAAGTCTTGAAAAAAATCCAAAAAAATTATTAAAATTCATTATAAATATTGTTTTTTTGGAATCTAATAAGAAATGAGAGTACTCCATTATTAGCTTTCATTCTTTCGTATCAACATGTGAATATTGAGATGTTGTTTCCCTGTACGAAGATTCTCATCAAATATTTATTATGACCTAACTAAATACAGTATTATACATTGAAATTAGAATTATTTGTTTGTATTTTATTATTTTATCATCATTTTATTATATAAATAAGAATAAATTTGAAATTTGTCTTATATTATCATTTAATTTAAAAATATAATTGATAACTATAACAAAAACTAATACATTGCATACTTTATAATATAAAGAAATTAATAAATAAAATATAAGATTTGATTATCATTGTAATAAATATAATTGTTAATTATAATAAACATGATTAAAAAAATATGGGTATGACCCTCACAAATAAATAAATCTAATGTACAATAATTAGTGTTTATAGAAATATAGAATTTAGTAACATAAATTTGCAATCATATTTGAATAGAATTAGGAAAATAAATAAAAATTTCATATTTACATCGTGAGATAATTGATAAAGCAACTTGAAATAAATTTTAAAGTGATATGAACTAGTGTTATTTTTCTCTCTTAAAATATGTCATAAACTAGTATTTTTTAAAATGTTAAAAAAAAATAATATTAGTATTATTATTATTATTTTTTTAATATCCTATGACCTAGTACAATAATTTCATATAATTATGTTAATTTTTACAAATTATTATGTCGAATTTTATTTTTGTAATTATATGTAATTAAAAATTAATTATATATATTAAAAAAATAAATAAATGTAATTAATCATAATAAGGATTAAATATTAAAAATAAATAAATAAAATTAATTTTAAAAAGAATTATAAACCATTTTATTTTATAGATGTCCTTTTATATGAGAGAGATATATTTATAATACCTATCCATTCCTGCCTAATACAGACACCATAAATAACTTGGAACATTTTATTACCATCATTAAAAATAAAATGCGTGTTTATTTGGAACAATTTATTGCCACCATATATAGTTTGGCTGCATGGTTGATCTTTTGGGGAGGGCTGATTTAATGAGAGAAGCCCATGAATTTATGAGAGAGATACCTATTTAACCTATTTTGTTGGGTGCATGTGCCATTAATGGACATGTAGAGCTTGGTTAATTGGTTCGAACCGAGACATATCGGTGATTATGTTCTTTTATCTAACTCATACGCATCAGATGGAAGGTGGTCAGATGAGAAAGAGAGAGATCGATAATGGTGTGAGAGAAAGTGAAGAAAACGTCGGGTTGAGCGGATGCACAACGTTAGGCCATCAGATTGTCCCGCATCGAAAACAATGGGACAAAAAATGTTTACTATAATGCGTTGCATAAACGCCACTGGCGTGCACGTGTTTGAGTTGCCAGAGAGTCAAGGGCTTACATGAATTGGTGGGGCGTGCCGGAGTATAAAACTGGCCGAATCATGTTTCCTCTTTAGAAATCGTCTCGATTTCGGATTGGATCAACGATTTTTCACTTACTCTCTTTTTTGTCGAAAATTGGAACCTTTTCAGCTTGGTCCAAAATTTGAACTTTTTCAGCCTACTTTTGATTAGATCTCTCAAATGTTTTCTTTTGTTTCTTCTTTTTTCACTTTTCTCACTTCCCACCTGCCGCTAATAGATTCCTAAATGTTAGCCGAACAATCATGAAACTCAATGAAACCATACTTAGCTTATCTCTAATCTATTTCTAGCAACCCAGAAACTTTAGATTTTTTTAAATTTTGGCCAAATACTCCGATCTTAAACTCATGCACCGTGAAAACCTTGTCTTATTTTTTTTGGAAACATATACAAAGTGGCCGTTTGCTTTTAATACATGAAAGTTATATTCACTTTTGTCCGTCAGATTTTAAATTGGGTGGTTGTGAGTACGTCATTAACTAGATTTAAAAGTTAAAAAATAAAAATAAATCTTTGTGACACAACCCATGCCAACCAATTTGATATTTAATGTGTGAAATCGGGTGGTTGTGAGTATGTCATTAACTAGACTTAAAGTTAAAAAATAAAAATAAAACTTTGTGACACAACCTATGCCAACCCATTTGATATTTAATGTTCAATCGCAATTGTGACCTCCTTATTGAAAATATAGTTAAAGGACGAGTAACCCAATGAGAAATATTTTGCTTCTGTAAACTAAGAGCATCATTATAGAAAGAGATAAGATTTAGGTAGTCGAAATTACGGGTGAATTTCAAATAATTGAGTTTTTTTTTTTAGTAAGTAAAATAGTTGAGTTTGCATATACATATTGTTTATTACAAGTATGCCGTTTGTTACTTTCTCTCCATATACAAAATTTTGATTAATTTCATATTTTGAGTTTTTATTGTTCTATTGGTTTATACAACGTGTGACCATTTGATGGACCACTATTTCACTCTTTTGGTTTTTGTGTTTTGTTACCTGCAATCTTATACTTAGTGTGTTCCATTTTTTTCCCCTAAAAATAATCCTATACCTTGGGTCATAAATCTTGTTATTTGTCATGTAATTGTTATCATTGGTATTGTTATTGTTGTTTCACCCAATAGAATCATTTCCATTTTTTTCTCCTAAAAATAATCCTATACCTTGGGTCATAAATCTTGTTATTTGTCATGTAATTGTTATCATTGGTATTGTTATTGTTGTTTCATCCCAATAGAATCATTTGGTACATTTTGTTGTGACATCGGAAAAAGCATTGCCGTTAAACAAATAGGACTTTAGATAAAAAGTTTGTCAAATAGGGGACACCAAATGATACCAAGTAAGGACAAGAATTCAATGTATCCTTGCAATATGTGCAAATCATAATTTTATCTTATGTCATTTTTACATGTCTTGTTTTTTTACTCTATTTTCTTGAGTCAAATCCAAAATATTCCCAATTTTTTAACTTATTTGTATTTTAACTGTCCGTATTTTTATCCCAATTTTTTGCCTCTAGCTTTGTGGACCAAAATTGACCTACTACTGTGTTTCGGTTTACTTTTGATATATTGCTATTCTTTGATTTGTCCATAAATTGAGGTTTGAGTTAACAAATTGGAGGATAGTTGATTTGATGGTTTTCTGATGTTAGAATAATTTTTTTTGATGGATTTTTGAGGTGCATCTTAGTTTTATAGCATAAATCAATGTTTTATATGAACTTTTCCAACTATGTTCGGTAAAAAGAATGTAACTTCGTGTATTTGTGGGATTTTGACATAATTAAAATTATTAGGGTTAGGATCAGATGAAGGAAATTATACTTTGTGATATTTTTTCTTTTTTTCAAGAATGAAGGTTTCTTTTGTGATTTGAGAGGGTGAGTTGTTGGGGGGTAATTAAGCTTTGTCACCTACTTTTAATGATATTTTTTGTTTTTTTAGCACATTTGATGGATATTATGAGCTAGAAGTTGGAACTTCTAGGGTGTTGTGGCAATTACTAGTTTGATAACTAGGAAATGCACAAAAATCGGAAGTGCTACTTCTCACAAATGATAAGTGGTACCTCCTTGCCCTCAATGGAAGTGTGAGCTTCTCGTTGAATGAGAAGCTTCCAAGTAGAATGACCAAAATGCTCCTAACATTTTATGGAAGCAATTGAAAAGGGGAGAGAAAACTTTGAAAGCCTCTTATTATAGAATTAGAGAGAAAATTTGGTATTGATTTTTTCATTTTGTGTATTTTTTCTTCTCCGGTGAATGGAATATTTCAGGAGATTTATAGTAAGATATAATCAAAGAGTAATCACAAGCACTTCCATCATTTTAACAATATTGATAGGAAAAGCATAAAAACAGACTATTTACTTTTGGACGTGGTTAGCATGCGGTGGCACATATATTGTAGAAATGTGGGCTTTTCAATAAATATAATTTTTAAATATAACTTGATCTTAATTTTTAGAGTATATATAATCTTTAACATAGAGATAATGAATATGAATTATTTTTTTGAAAACTAGAGATAATAATTATATTAAAAAACATTTGGACTGTTAATTACAATTGTTTTTAGATGGATTACCTATTTGCATCCATTTTTAAGATGGATAATTTATACTTATGAACCGCATGTTGTAGAAATGCCATCCAGTCTACATGAAACAATTGTTTTTTATTTTTTTGTGCAAAGATGTCACAATCATTCATATCCCTTCAATTTCACATTGAATGGTTGTAAGAGTATTATTAAAGAGAATCAAAGTTTTTTAAAAAAATTCTCGAATTTCGTGATTGACCAAACTATCCAATTTGACATTAAATGAATAGTAGTGATTGTGACCTCTTTATAATAAAAAAAAAAATACACATCCTTTTTTCGAGAAACCTTTCTATGTTCCTCATACAACATAGAAGTTCTATCATCTCCCTTCTCCAACCGTCTATTTTTGAATGGAGGGCTAAGATTGCCCCAATCACAATGTCACATTTCTACACTATTTTATTTTTAAATTTTTTCTATAAATTATTTTGACACCAAATTTTAGACGTCCATTCTTCTATTAAACTCGCCCTAAAGAAAAATAAAAAAATATATATTTTCAATAAAATAAAATGACCAAAATACCTCAAAAAGTTTCAAGGGGTATTTTGGTCATTATTTTTTATGGAAAAATTATTGTTAATATTTTTTATAGGTGTGCCCCAATGAGAAGATGGCATGTATCAAATTCTATATTCAGAAAAATTGTATTAAAAAACTAAAAATAAAATACTTGGATACCTCGGATCTAAGATTAAACGGTGAGTGTCTCTCTTGATAAAGAATGGATGGCTGGATGGTAAGGGGAGGATAGAACTTCTATGTTCTAGGGGGAACGTAGAAAGCTTTTCCATTTGTAATTAGAAGGACATAAAAAAAGTTTAAGGATAGGGTGAACCTAAATGTCCTGGGGCTTTTTTGGATCTAAGGGTGGTTTGTATAGAGCCAAGGCTCTAAACAATCAAATTAGCGCTTACCTTCAAATGATATCGAGAAATGTGGTTTCAATATTGAAAATATTTATGATAGCCTTAAAATATATTTTTATTTTTATTTATAAAGTTATGCTTCAAAAATAGTATAGATCGTCAAATCTATGAAAACTTGAAAATCTTGAAAATTGACGGTCCAAAAATGCATTATAAAATACACTATTTCCAAAACTTAAAATCCATTTTCTTCTCATGTCCATCCATCTTGATGTTGAGATGATCAATTTGAGGATATTTAGACATCAAAACAACCTCTTCTAATGAAATTTTTGAGGTAGGCTCTAATTTGATTTAGAGCCTCGGCCCTATATAAACTTTTTCCTTTGTTTGAATCCTCCTAGATATGATCTCATTTCTTTATTAACAAATAGAGCTTTTTTATTTAATTAAAAATAAATGGTTCGACACCATTATGGTTTAATTAAACAATGAAGAGGTTTCCTTGTTTTTATTAAAAAATACGCACTCACAAAATGACTTGAAATGGGCATGATTTGATGCCTGAACCTCTTTTTGGGCGAATATTTGATGCCTCAGCCTATTGTTGAGGCCCACAACATTTTACACCAATATGGTGCTTGGTTACTTATGATATGTTACATATAAACCTTATTTACTTTTGTTATTATTTATTGATTTTTTAAACAGGACATGAACTCAGTCGAGTTACTCGGACTTGAGTAACTCACCTCGGCCAAGGTCGTAGTTGATTTTGTGATCTGATTTGCAAATTCAGTGTCCAAATCGAACCACTCGCACTTTCCTTGACACTTATTTTATAAAGCTTTATATTTTTTAAGCTTATTAATTTCCCTAGCTGACAAATGAGAGAGAGAGAGAGAGAGAGGAATTTAATCCCAATATCCAAATTGCAGTTGGAACCCATGCTGGAAAGGAAACCCAAATCATAAATTTAGTATGAACAAGGGGAAAAAAAATTGAAAACTATTATGATTAATTCCTCGAAGAAAAAAAAACGACACAAAACATAAAGTTTCTATAAAAACGCATTCCAATAGCATTCAAAGAATATGGAATAAGCATGCTACAATAAAAACTAAACAGTATGCTATGCATACCTTGATATACTTTTTTCATCACAAGGAAATAAATAGCCAAAACAAAAAAAACAAAAGAAGAAGAAGAAATGAATGGAATAATTCCATAGCAAGCCAAACTATGCTAATTATTGTCGTTTGAATTTGATAGAATGTAAAACCAATTTTTAACAACCATTATTTGAGTGTTCTAAACTTCAAATTTTCCAATAAAACAGTAATTAATCCATGTTATAGTACTGCAACATTTCCATAGCCATCCCTGATTTTCAAAAATCACCATTGTGCTCACTGGCCGTTGATCTCAGAGGAGAAAGATGGGAACAAGGCTTGGCGTGGGCTAGTCATACAAGGATAGTCAGTATATCCCACTACTTGATCCGATGTGTAAAACTTTGATCGGTCGTACTTTGTCAGCCTCGCTTCGCCTACGAACCTCGCCGGCAAATCCGGGTTCGATATGAACAGCCTCCCAAACGCAATCAGATCCGCCTTGCCACTACGCAATGCTGCTTCCCCTGTCTCCTGCACAAAGCCCCCACTGCTCATGAATGGTCCTTTGAAACCTTCCCTCATCAAAGAACACACATTTCTCTCCGCTTTCTCCGTTTCGACATCACCCTTCAGCCCGTGTCGGGTAAATCGGGGCTCGGTAACATGCAAATAAGCTAGCCCCGGGTTGAACTTCCGGTTAAGCTGGTCTACTAAGAATTGAGCTAAGTCTATTGGATTAGAGTCCTCAGCTCCCAAATGGTCAATAATGGGGGAAAGTCTGATGGCGAGGCGGTCAGAGCCGACCTCATCAGCAATTGCCGAAAGGATTTCTAAAGCAAACCGGCATCGGTTAGCAACGCTGCCACCGTATTGGTCATTTCTATCATTGATGCCATCTTTGAGGAATTGGTCGATCAGGTAGCCGTGTGCGGAATGGATCTCGATGCCATCGAAGCCAGCACGCATGGCATTGCGGGCAGCAGAGCGGAATTGGTCGACAATGTCAGGGATCTCGTGGGTTTCAAGGGCCCGCGGGGTGGAGTAGGGCCCACTTGGGCCGTCGGGCATGAGGATCGACCAGGGAGCAGGTACTGGTTGGCTGGTGGAAGAAATTGGAAGCTTGCCTTCTGGTTGGTACACTGTGCAGACAACAAGAAAGTCCTAATAAGCTCCATGGTGCCTAAATATGAACCAAAAGTGAGTTTGGGTGCTATGAACTTCTAATAGCTTATGTTTCTTAAAAAGATGCATTCAAATGCAATTCTTTCAAAAATTCATCTCTGAGATTAAGATGAATTTTGGCCCTAAAATTTCACATATCGATAATCTCAACCATTGGAAAAAAGAAAAGAAAAATAGTACAGTTTTGGCCATTTCACCGCAAATTTTAATTCTTAGTGGATCATCAGATCGACACCATTTTTGGGCTGCAAAATCATGGATCTAAAGCTCATATGCATCTAGAATGACTTAGTAAGTGTTTCAGATCCTAAATCAATATCTAAGATGGATTTTGGAAGGAGACCGCATCTGAATAGATCCGCGATTAACTCACGCTCTTCTTAAACTAATACCTCCATGAGAAGCTCGGCCGACATGCCAAAGTTGGCAGAAGAAGATGGCTCCTTTCTCATGAACAGCATCCACCACTCTTCTCCAAGCTTCCACCTGCTCCTCTGTGTAAATTCCCGGAGAATTCGGAAACCTGCAACACATGTTGCAACTTAGAATTTTGCTTTAAATGCCTAAGCCCACCATGAAAATGGGGGCACAAATATCATTTTCCAAAGAAAAGTTCAGAGAAACATCTTTGCAAGATGATGTTGAAAACTGCTTGCCATGGTGAACTGAAATTTCTGTATTTAATTGCTTTGAGGAACACAATTCCATTGTTCATCTGTTTTTTGCTTAGGTGATATAAACTTTAGGTTATGACTAAATCACATCACAATCCTATGTTATATTATTGGCCAATTTCCACATACCCATGATTATTGTTCTAAATTTCAAACCTCAAACCATTTCACTAACATTGTTTAGATCCACAAGAACTTTATTAATCCCTGCAATTTTTCTCAGGGAAATTTCAATGTTGTATCATATGTACCTTATCATTTTCTTTTTAGGAGGAAAGCTTCCAATTCCTTTGAATTTTGATTTTTTTCTAACTGTTTTTCTGTTTTCTAAAAACATGAAGAAAAATGAGGTTTTTACTGTCAGGAGTCTTATTACCCTATGCCTTGAGGAGATACAGCAACTGCTTCTGATATCAGGAAACCCCCTTGTGTTGCCCTCTGAAAGTAGAAGATGGTGTGAGCCTCTTGCGGCACGTTGTTCAGAGCTCGACACCTTGTTACTGGAGCTAGGACTACCCTGTAATGGCCAAAAAACATATCCATATCAGGAATTAATTGTGAATTTTTAACTTTTTGTTAGGATTTGAATAAGATCTTTTTCTTAGTTATGGAAATTTTCTTTGAAAATCGGTAAATCTCAGCTTTTTATATGCAATTGGCCTGTGATGAATCTGAAATTTCAGGTATCAATTCAAAACAAGTAAGCCTGAACTTTATTTTTTCAGAAAAGATCTTAAAGAACAAAGTAACAAACCATTAGTAGCTCAAGAAAGAAAGAACCCAAAAATTGTGTCAATGAATTTCAAAACGAAAAAAACCTTATTCAAATTTTGTAAAAGGCTGCATTTCTTCTGATCAAAACAAAAACATAGGGAAATGAGAATTATTTAATCAAGAGGTATTTTGATATTTCAACATCCATGAATTAGTACCTGTGAGAGAGCTTGAAGCCTCTGCCAAAAGTGAATGGAGATAGGAGGTGGGATTCTTCATGGTCTCCAATGGGTAGTTCTGTTTTTTCATTTTCCATGGCTTCTTCTTCTACTACTTTCTCTCTCTATAATGAACAATGGGAGGCAGGATTTATAGTGTTGGGCCCCAATATTTCTCTCTCTATATTCACACCATGGAAATATGGACTCGTTTTTATAGCCTCTCTCTCTCTAGACTTCAGGTGGCCGGTGTATTCCTTTGACCTTGTTACAGTACTTGGTGAAACACAGTCAACGTCATCCCATACGTTTTCCTTTTTTAAGTAGTGAATAATGTTTTTCTTTTTGGAACTGGAAATTTTTATCAGGAAAAATTTTATATAAGGATGCAACTTTATAATGTAGAACTACATATGTCATGAAAAATCCACCGGAAAAGGTAGTTTTAATGTTAAAAAATCATTTGATCATCGAGATGTATGACTATGAAAAATAAAAAGATTTCAAGTCTTACATTTTACAACATAATATCTACATTGTTCATTTTCAAGATTTTTATATGTTTATTGATCTACTTGATTTTAACCATTTTTGAAATTTAAAATTGTATAATTAGATATAAAAATAGATTTTGAGATAATCCTAAAAATGTTTTACATCAAAATTATATACCATGATAAAATTTGAAGGGCACCTTACCTTTACACCTACGGAGGCGTCCGTATGTAAACTGCACCCTTTTTGTTATGGCTTGAAACCACTGTTCGCAAAATCACCCGATCTAATCGCTAACCGCTCGATTATATTGGACTGGCCTGTTCTGGTTTTGGGCGGTTAGGGTAATCAACCGGTATTTAAAAAATAAATTCAAAAAATTATATATAAATTCTAAAAAATAAGAAATTTAATTTTTAATACATTTTAACATATTCTTTACATTATGTTAAAAATTAAAAATTGTTTTGGTCATTAATACTCACTTTTATATTTTTCCATCTTTTTTTAAAAAATTTAAAAATAGCCTTAGGAAAATATAAAAGGAGTTAAAATCATTGTCTTTTATTAATTTTCAACTTCATTTGAATGTGTTTTGTTTTAATCATTCTTTATATGTTTTTCATATCTGAGTAGATTTTTTTTATATTTTTTTATATATATATATTTTTTTTAACATTTTTTTGACCTTTCGGGACTTTCTCGGTTAGAACGGATGAATCAGCCACTTTACCTGTTAGGCCGGTTAAACAGCTTCTGGCCCATGTCCGATTAACCGTTCTTATTCGATTTTACAAAGCTTTATTTTTATATCTAATTATAAAATTTAAAGCTTAAAAAATAATGTCATAGAGTATATCTATGAACACTTAAAAATTGACCGTTCAAAAGTTCATTACAAGATGGACTGTTTCGAAGATTTGGGATCGATTTTTTCACATTTCTTTTTCTATTGGATTTAAATTTTTTCCTAAGTGGGTTTGAATTGAGATGATTCCATGCGCCAGCGGGAGCATTTCTCGTCTTTGCTCCCTAGGGGTAAAACCAAATACCGGAACTTTTAGGGTTAGTGGATGAAGGGCTTGCAAAGACCTCCTCTTTCACAAAGTATGAAAGCTACCGTTTTAATGCTTAATATGGAAGGAGCGGCTTCCTAAAAACAATATCAAAATGTATTTTGGCTTTGTGGAAATTGTGGGTTCCATCTTTCTGCTTCTTTTGTGCAACTTGGATCTTCTACTACTGAAAGTTCCACCAAAACAAACACGTCCTTAGACTTTCGGGTTTTGGAATATAACATCTTCAATCTAAATAACTAAAAAAAAATAAAAAAAAAATCAAATGTTTAAAACTTCAAATGATAGGTATAACTTAAGAACTCAAGGTTTAAATTCTTTTTTAAAAAATAAGCATATAGTAATCCTTGGTGCATTCCGAGATTTCAGGTCAAAATAATATTCTCCCCTTTCACCTACGCGAATAATTCTGCAGTATGCTCTGTCGGGATCATGGGGAGTTCCTCTCATGGCATATCATGGTGCCTTCCTAATGCCTTACCTTGGGCGCGTGAATCCGCGTAAGTTGTGGGCCCTCTTCAAAGCAGCACGCAAATCATGTGTAAATTACTTCAAATTGAAGCGACATCAGAGACGGCCACATGAAAAGGCCAAAGCAATTACACATGAATCAAAACTTACTAAAAAAAGGTGAAAGGAAACGATAAACTAAATTTACTCTTATTTGTAATGTTTTAAAACCGGATAAGTGGAGTGGATGGTCCACTTAATAGATCAATGGGTTGATCCATATAGGTCTCACTCACTAATATAAACAATAAAACATAATGTTAATAAAATATGGATTTATTGGGGTGGAAGAGAGATTCAAGAGAACTTAAAAAAATATTAGATGAGCATTAAAAAAGAAATACAAGATGGGACATTCAATCCAGATCAATGATTTCTCGATCTAGATTGGTGGGTTTTAAAGCGCTGCTTTGTAATCTTGATTGTACGAAATTTTTTCTCTTGGTGGATGATTTCCAAAAGAAAGAGAAAATTTATCAAAATATTTGTTACTGATGAATGATTTAATATCTCATTGTATGTATTTATTTAGTGTCTCAAAATCCAGATCAATGGGGTGATCAAAATCCGCAATCTAGAAAAGTATTAAAAAAAAAAAAAAGGGGGGGGGGGGGGGGGTTATGAGGGTGAGGAGTTCAGGGGGACCTAGAAAACCATTAGATATGATTAAAAAAAAGAAAAACATATGTCATGACTCGCTATAGGGGGAGACGCACCGGGGCCGATACCTTTTTAGAACTGGTTCGATCCGTATTGATTCCAGGTTTGGATTAATGATCCAAATAGGGAATCACCAGGTTTTTATTTGATTTAGTGTTTTGAAACCCCGCTATTCCCAATCTAAAATACCGATTTGGATGGGGAATGTGCCGGAACTGAACGAGTTTTGAGATAGTTTGGTTCTGGGCTTGGTTCCCCTTAAAACTCCCTTCTTATAGTTTTTTTTAAGAATATTTATCTAATGTTTTCATCCCACCCCACAAAAAAAAACCAAAAAAAAGAATAAGAAACCCACCTCATAAACCCTTATTTAATTCCACAAAAAAAAACCAACAAAAAAGAAAAGATACCCACCTCATAAACCCTTATTTAATTTTTTATTTATAGCATTGATTCAAACCGATCTAGGAGGTTGATGTTGGGATAGAGATATCTCGGATTCATATTGATATACATCATTATGGATGTATGGGTATATATCGGATTCATATTGATATACATCATTATGAATGTATGGGCATATATCGGATTCATATTGATATATATAATTATGGATGTATGGCTATATATCTCTAAATAAACTTTGGTAAGAAGAGACCAAGTCAAAGTTACTAGTTTGGTGATAAGGCCTCATACTATTTGTCTATATATCCAAGAATCATACCATATTTATCTTCTGTAATTGTGGGATTGTCCTTTATATATTGTGGTATTTATTGATGTAAACATTCATCTAAATTAGTGAAGATGTAGTTGGTTGGGGCTTTGGATCCATAGTCGGTTGGCGCTTTGGATCCATAGCAGGTTGGCGCTTTGGATCCATCGACGTAAGGCTTCAACCTGAACCATGTTCTCTCTTCTTCTATCTCCATTCTGCATTCTGCTTGAACCACTTTATCTCTTCTTCTGTCTCCATTCTCCTGAACTACTTTCTCTCTTCTTCTATCTCCATTATCCATTCGACCTGAACCACGTTCTCTCTTCTTCTATCTCCATTCTCCATTCAATATATGTGCATGCATGTTCCTACGAATTCCAATATGATATTAGAGCCAGGTTTGCTATTCTCTCTCTGACCTCTCTTTTATTTAGTGGTCCTTGGTATTGTGGGTTTTGTTTTGAGGCGGTGAAACTGTCGCGCCTCTGCATGGCATGCCATTTTGCATGTAGGCTTGACGATACAACTCCTTAGTGATCGAAGCTTCTTTTTTGGTGATAAGGGAAGGAAGGCAACAATGGTAGATAATAGTTGGGATGCGAAGAAGACACTCGACATCTACATCTATGACTATTTCATGAAAAGAAACTTTCATGCTCAGCCGAACGGAAAGTGCCCACTGATCCTATTGCAATCGATGCTCTATATATCCTTAGTCCCTTGAACCCCATGAACCGCGAATGCATCGTTGGGCCCTCTGCCAAGATGTTTGATGAGAGGATGAGAAACCATGACCCTCTCGATCTTGCGTCCAATTTGCAGCTTGTTGATGCTAGCTTGCTACACGTTCCCAATATTGCTAGTATGATGGTCCACGTGGTTGGCCTCCATAGAGAAGAAGAGATTTTGAAGAAAGATATTGGATACATTAGGGTCCCTCAAATGCATGAAAAGACACTATACCTTGATTCGTTCCATGATGTCGATACTTATCGTAATGTGGACAAGTACCGTGACATCGATTCATACCAAGATACTGATAAATACCAGGACATTGAGAGCTGATGGCTATCGTGATTATGATTTTGATAGAACTGGTGAGGTTTGGGGGCCGTGATCGTGATGATTTTGGTTCCAAAGTAATCAATCTTATGGCATGATTTTGTGATGGATTTTTCATAATTTTTGTGTTTTCCTCTGAGAAAAAAAAAGAGAAGTAAGTTTGGATTCTGTTTGATGATCGAATTTATTGATCCTGGTTGGTAATCAAGTTTTTCGTTACTTGATCCTGTTTGATGATGGAGTTTTTCGTTCTTCCATCCTGTGTGACGATCGAATTTCTCGATCCTGGCTGATGATCAAGTTTTCCGTTACTTGATCCTGCTTGATGATGGGGTTTTTCGTTATTCCATCATGTGAGATGATCGAGTTTACTCGATCCTGTTTGCTTTAGATGCTTGCTTCAGATGCCTATGTTTAATGATTGAGTTTTCTGTTACTCAATCATGTTGGATGATGGAGTTTTTTGTTGCTCTATCCTGTGAAATGATTGAATTTCTTTCCGTTATTAGATAGGACAAGTTTTTCGTTATTCGATCCCGGATGTTTTTGACGCTGTCTGTGGTTCCTGAGGCTTGTTGATGTCTGTTGTTCCTGAGGCTTGTTGATTCGCCACTGTT
This sequence comes from Amborella trichopoda, assembly GCF_000471905.2. The sequence goes on along the minus strand of NW_006499912.1, from coordinate 4,032,926 downwards.
TAAGCAATCTGACAAATTTGAAGATCACTACTCGATTTTGGCAACATAGTATTGTTCAAACTCTAGCTGTTTTGTCTTAAAATATCTTGAGTTTGATCTGATCAATTTGAAGATCACTACTCATTTTTGACAACCTAGTATTGTTCAAACTCCAGCTGTTTTGTTTCAAAGTATCTTGAGTTTGAGGGGGAGTGTTGTGATATGAATATCTCGGGTTCATATTGATATACATCATTATGAATGAATGGGTATATATCTCTAATTAAGATTAGGTATCTAGAAGATAAAAAAAGACCAAGTTAAAGTTATTAGTTTAGTGATAATGCCTCCTACTATTTACCTATATTTCCAATAATCTTACTATATTTATCTTTTGTAATTGTGTGATTGTCCTCTATATATTGAGGTATTTATTGATGTAAATATTCATCTGAAGATGTAGCTAGTTTGGGCTTCAGATTCGTGGATGGCTTCGGTCTGAATGTTCTCTCTTCTTTTATCTCCATTTTCTTTTCAATGTCTGTGTATGTATGTGCCCACGAATTCTAACAGTTGATTCAGCAATCCAACACATATATGTGGGGTGAACGATTCACTCCACCTATCTGGGTATGAAAAATACTGATTTAATTGAAAAAATTGCACCACAATTCACGTAAAGGTGCAATTTGTATAAAGCCGAGGGCAAAGTAAAGCACACCTTCAAATAGTATCGAGAAATGTGGTTTCAATACTGGAAATCTTTGTGATTGCCTTAAAATATATTTTCATCTTTAGTTATAAAATTTAAAACTTAAAATACAATGTAGATCGAGTAGATCTATAAAAATTTGAAAATATTGAAAAATGACGATCCAAAAATGCATTACACGATGTACTATTTCCAAAACTTAAAATACATTTTTTTTCTCATGCCCCTACATCTTTGATGTCGAGATGATCAATTTGAAGATATTTGGACATCAAAACAAACTCTTCTAGTGAAATTTTGAGGTGGGCTCTAATTTGATTGTTTAGAGTCTCGGCTCTATATAAACTTTTTCGTTCCCATCCCATAATCCTAAGTAGAAATAATTTTCTAAAGTGTTCCAATAAAATAAAATATTACTTAGAGGTTTGATAAATTTCCCGAAAAGATATTTAATATTTCTTTCGTCCTTGTAAACCTGATAAAGGTACATCGTCACCCAACAACATTTCAAGAATTCAGGTTTTTTGAAGGATAAGTTTCTATAGGGCCTAGGCTTTATGGAAATAAAATAACGCCTCACCTCAAATCCTCATCCGAAAAGTATTTTGGGCATTGAAAATCTTCATAATGACTCTAAATTCAATTTTCAACACTGACAAATAAAATTTGAAACTAAAAAAACAGTATAGATCTTGCGGATCCGTTAATACATATTTTTAGGGGGAAATGGATGGTCTAGATGGTTTGTTGCAATACACACTATCTTTAGAACTTCAAATCTTAATTTTTTTTCACTCATAATGTTCTAGTTGAGATGATTGATTAAAGGTTTTTCAACACTAAAATTGCAATTTTTGATGAGTTATATGATGAGATTTTATTTATTTTGATAGGGCTACAGCCCTATCAAATAATTTTCCTTTTTGGAATGCAAGCTGGGGAAAGTACTCTTCTACAACATCAAATCGACAACATTCATCTAAAACAGATGCTGTGGATTATGCAACCTTAATTCTTTAAGTAAGGTTGCCGCTTTATATATATTTTCTCATTTTTAGAGTGAAATACTTATATAACATATAGCCTTTTACTTTTACCTCCAAAACCCCTTAGAACAGTATATTAGACTGCTATAAAAAATCTTCCAATTGATCATCTCAACCTTGAGATTTATGGATTTATAGATAGAAAGGCAAAGAATGAAATTTATCAAAATACAACTCACTTTTCAACTATTTAACATCTACCTTGTTCCATTATTCCAACTCAAAATCATTTGTCGTTTTATTTTTAAATTAAATCAATAGAGATGGGAAGAATTTTAAGGAAAGGTATACAATGAGACCATTTACCTTTAGTACAAAGTGGCCACAATTAATCTTGACCATTGGATGTAGATTTGGATGGTAGCATTTATTCTATTGACCAAACTCAAAATTCAAAAAAAAATTTCTCAAAATTTGTAAAATACTAAAACTATCAGATTTTATATCGAATAGTCATAAGTAAATGTGACTTTTTTGTACTAAAAGTAAATGGTTTCATTGTATGCAATCTCAAATTTAAAATATTTAATATCTTAAATTCATTATGCCAAATTTCTATAGGACTTGAAGTCCTAAAAACTATTGCATATTGTAACACAATGGGCCATCCGTTTTTTAAGATTTTCAGTTCATAAATCATTTGGATACACTATTTTTAAATGTCTAAAATTTATAATTTTGGGTTGAAACTGATTTATGATATACTTTTATGCGTATACTTTTATGCATTTAAAACATATATTTTTAGATTTTTTTTTTTGTATATTTATATACTTTACCCGGAACCTGACCTGGGCCTGGTGGGCTCCAGCTACAATTTTGGAGTCGTAGTAGGGCCCAAGATGAGCCCGGGATCAGGAAAATTATAATCCCCAAACAAATGATCCTCTTCATTAGTTGGCTTGAAATATTTCCTTTTAAAAGTCTTCTTTCTTAAAAGTTAAAACGCATGGTTAATTTGATTTTACGTTTCAATTGGCTATGCAATCTTTACTTGCACATTATGTTCACATGCTTAAAGTGGATGATTTAATTCTCAAGCTTAAGTTAAAAGAGCCGTTCATGAGATTGCATAGCAGGGAATGAAATATAGGCCGGTTAAAGTGGGAAGTGGCCACTTCCGGTTTTGGCTGGTTTGGGTGATCTGGTTAGGTATTTTTAAAAAATTTATGTAAAATTTTAAAAAATAAGGGATTTGTTTTTAATGTATTTTTAAATTTTTTTTATCTTTTTTGCAAAGATTGGAAAGTGTTTTAGGATGAATGCTTATTTTTACTTTTTTTCATTTATTTTAAACAGGTTTAAAAATACTCCTGAGCACAAATCAAATTTTTAGAATCCATTTTTTTCATTAATTTTCAACTTCATTTGAATGTGCTTTGTTTAATCATGCTTTAAATATAATTTTTATATTTTGTTTTGTATTTTTTAATATTTTTTTGACTGATCGGGACTTACCCAGTTAGACCAGTTGAACTGGATGGTTTACTGGTTATTCAAAACCGGCCCTTGCCCAATTTCCGAGGCCAGTGCGATTTTTCAAACATTGTTGTGTAGTATGCTCAATGAAAGAATGAAAAATTTTGGTTCCACCACTTTTACTTGGAAGTCTATATATAAGATCAGTTTTTTATTGAAATAAATAAGAATATACCTTTATCTTTGTATTTATTTCCAAAAATTTGGCCTATTTTATTCTTGCAACCATGGCGGCAAGTGGACAGAGTTTTCTTTTGGTGGTTTCATTTATTAAAGTAATCAATGATGAGATGGTGATGTTCATTAAAGGAATGATATTTTAATCATCTATTGTAAGTCTAACAAAGTAAATGATCTAGATAACGGAAAATAATGTGGTAAGAGTTCAGTACATTGTAGTTTAATAGAACATTATTATTCTCAATTTTTTGATCTTGATCAGATGGTTGACATCATATGTAAGTGTTTCAATTTTACCATTTTTCTATATATTGGGTCGAGCCAAAAATTTGGGCATTTATATTTTTCACCTTCACGCCCCTATAATATATATAATTTTTTTAAAAAAATAAAATAATCAAAATACTTTAAAATTATGCATTATAGTTCACCTAAAGTGCTATCAATCTCACCTACTATATATCATGGACCCGTCCTAATGTGACCGCATCGATGAGATTGGTACGTGAATCCGAGGTCTTGGAGAACATTCCAGCTTTGACACCATGGCTATTGAGAGTGCTCTTAGCTGTGCAGACTAGATGTTCGCCAGTTCCATTTTTGGGGCTGACTGACCAATCAATATGGAGATAATGGTATCTCACTATGGTGTCATAGGGGCCAGGGTCTGACCGGCTATAATGGCTTCATATGACCAAGGGACACTTTGATAGTGCCCCTTAGTCCGACGGTTTGATGTCTTGGACCTAGACTTGGAGGATGAACTTGATTCGATATCGGACTACCCCACTCTTATCTTGGTTTGTCACATTTTCTACAAAGTAGCTCGGCAAATAACTCACAAGGATATTTGAAAATTTACACTAGTCTCTAAAGCTGAACGTGGGGCTTCTTAATTAGAAATATTTGAAATGCATTTAGGTTTCAGTATGCCCACAAAAACCCAAACCAAGATGACTCCTGCACGTAGCTCAAAGTTCTATTCGCAATAGGGTACTCCTAGAGGAAGGTCTATCAGAGGGATTCTCCCCTTCAAAAGCCCTCTGATAGTTACCCCTTAAGAAACCCTTAAGACACTCCCAACTGTCCTGCCCCTACGAGCTAGTTACCCCTCTTGACTTCAGTGTCAATTTGGGGTCTTTAGAAATAGTTGAGAACGGATGTTTGATATACTTTATTTGAGAATGGTGTGTTAAGAAGCACTCTTGAAGTGGTGTGGCTTGTATCAATCACAGACAGAGAAAGCAACAAATTAAAATCAAAAGTTAGCCTGCAACAGTGTTAAAAAAATCGAACCAGTCTTGGAAACTGGCCAAGGGCAAGTTCCGAGTAATTGGTAAACTGGTAGGTTCAATTGGCTTAACCAGACAAGTCTCGGCCGGTCAAAAAAGTGTTAAAAGAAATAAAACAATCTAAAAAAATATAAAAATTATGATCAAACAAAACACTTCTAGAGGTATTTTTGAACGTTTTCAAAAAAGATGGGAAAATGTAAAACTAATTATTCATGACCAAAACACTTTCCAACCTTAGCCAAAATAATAAAATCCATTTACAACACATTACAAACAAATCCCTTACTTCTTGAGATTTTATATGAATTTTTAATTTTTTTTAAAATACACACTAAAACCAGAAATGGCCAGGTTGCGATCTAACCTGCTGGTTCCGAGTTGAATAGGCCAAAATTGCGAACACTGGCCTGCAACACGATTTGTGTCATGAAATACGCCCTACTCATCAAATATGACTTGTGGTGTGGTTGAGAGGGAACTGGAGTTTAGACCCTGAGATAGTTTAGTTTTTCTGCAATTTCTTTTAAAAAATTATTGTCGTCAATGTTTGAAACAACTGAAAATTTACCTAAAACGGAGGTTGAGCATGCTTATTTAAGTGGTGAAATTATCACGACCAAACTAAAAGCATGGCAACCAAATGGAATTAAAACATGATGTTACTGCTATGATGTTGATCCAATGTAATGACAGAAGATGAATTCAAACAGAGAAAATATAGCATCCAATGGGAAGAAACACTTCTCCTGAAACTTTCAAAGAGAGAAGAAAAAACAATACCAAGTACAGTTGTCTTGTCGACGGTGTAAACCACATTGTCAATGATGCCGATCATGTTGTTAAAGGTTCAGTGGGTCTTCCCTGATTCTGTAACTTTTTAGGGGCCTCTGAAATTATTTTTAGTGAAAAATAGCTCTATGAAATTCTGTAACTTTCTATGAGATTCTCAAGTCTTTCACTTTCGATTTTGGCTATAAACACTTGAGAATTCTCTGTAAATCGAAAGTGAAATACATGAGAAGCTCTGTGCTTTTGATGTTAGCCTAAACAAGATCAGTTAAAATTCGAATCAATGTGATTCAGGGCTCTGTCAAATTACGGACCAATGAAAGTGGACATCATGGCCTGTTCAATAACTTAGTGTTTTGACCCTAAAATAGAGGTTTGAAGGGGTATTTAAAGGTGGAGGGCCATGTACCTATAATCCATGAGTTGACAGCCAAATCTGGACTATCGATCTCATAACAATGCCCTTCGCATCTCCAACAACATGCTCTGCATTGTTTGCCGTTTCTACCCCATAGTTAATGGATTTAAGTTTTGACTTTGCTAGCTATTTTCTGACCATTTCTGTACCAACAGTGTGTATTGTGTCGTCGACATGAGGGTATTATGCTTATAACTTTCAAATCCTATATTCGATTTGAGTGATTCTTAGTCTGCTGAAAAGATTATGATGTCCATTATAAGCTAGAATCAAATTTGGCCCAATTTAGATGATTTTCAGAGGGCTCATAATGCTTGGACTCTAAAGGGATGATTTAAGGATTCCTCGTGAGTTTAACCTAACTAGGAAGATGTCTAGCCTAATTTGGAAGGTTTTTGTGCTATAAAGCTAACTAGGAAGATTATAGTCAATTAAGTGGCTTTAAGATTATTTAGTTGTGCTTCCCTACAGCAGTTTAGGCAGGACTAGGGTATTTATGTGGGACGAGAACTAGGTTTTAGGTTTGGGATGGAGACTAGGTCTGGATACATTCATCTAAAAGTTCGAGCACCTAGGAATTTCTTTAGCCAAAATAAGGTAGGTGTCTACCCAATGCAATTTACAGGACTGATGGAGAGGTTGCAAACTACTTTACTACCCTTCAACTGAAAATAATGAAATCATTTGGGCACCCACATGGGGTTTTGGGTGCTTAGTGAAGTGCACATAAATGCTAATCGCTCTAAATAGGTTTTAAAAATTCTCTCTATTGCCAGCCCAAGGTATGGAACCAACCTGCTTCTCATAAAATTTAAAATTTTACTTAGGATTCTTGGGTTAGCTAGATTACTTACTGTAGATAGACTAAGGAGGAGAGGTTTGTTATTACACAATTTTAGTCTCTTGTTATGCCTTTTGGAAATATTGGTAATCCTCTTTGACATGTATCTGGTTTTGCATATTGTCTCTTGTTATGCCTTTTGGAAATATTGGTAATCCTCTTTGACATGTATCTTGGTTTTGCATATTTTGAAAGCATGAAATTGCAGAACCTTTGAAGGTAATGTGGTTGTATTTGAGGCCCTAAAATCTGAAGGTTGACGTTTATATAAGGCACCATCCTTGTATTTTAGACATAAGGTACATCTCTAAGATTTGTTAGGAGATGTAGTTCGGTTGTGAGGAAACTTATGATGGCTTGAAAATCTATTTTTATCTTTAGTTATGAAATTTAAAATTTTAAAATTGGTACAGATCAATCAGATATATAAGCAGATCTATAAACACTTGAAAATCTTAAAAATAGACGACCCAGATAACATGTTACAAGATACACTATTTTTAGGACTTAAAATTCTTGTTTTCTTACTATCCATACATCTCACGGTTGAGATGATCGATTGGAGGGGTCGAAACACTCTCTTTTAAGAGATTTTTAAAGTGCATCTTACTTCTTCAGTAGCATAAGGTTGCAACCCTATATAAATTTTTTCCAAAATCTAAAATCATGGCAACTGTGGCATGCTGGGCTAATGTGGTTCAGTGTACAGGGATGGCCATTTAAAACTTTCATAAGGTTCTAAGGCTGCGATAAATTAGGAACCTTAGATTGGCTTATTGGGTTGCTCTACCTTTGGGAGCTATCAAATTGAATACCGATGTTAGGAAACCCTAGTCAAGCAGCTTTGGGACGAACATTGTGGGATAACCAAAGGAATTACATTCTTGCTTATTATAGACATTGTGAACAATGTTCATCAAATCAGGTTGAAGCATGAGGATCGTTGCAAGGACTCTAATTGCTAATAAAATTTTTCGACAAAGGTGTCGATTGAAGGGTATCCTTTGAACACTACAAACTGCGGAGTAGAAAGGGACCAGAAGGATCTAGTAACAAGAAGGGAGGTTATTTTACAATATACATATAGAGAAAGTAACGGTTAGGAGGTACGAGTTGGTTTAAGTAGAAGGCTCACAAAGAACAAAAGATATGGCCAAATGGGCATCATTGGAAGCAGTGAGAAAAATGTGGTGGTTTTTGGCCTCATTGAAGGGATGGCCTTTGATAGAGCAGAATGATGGACAATAATTCATATAACCGACCCAAATAGGCAACTCGACAGGATATTCTTTGACCAAAAGCATGACCAAGACAATTTTCATAGTGACTAGATTAGGAGAATATGATGAAGAGTAGGGTTCATTGATTTTTTTGGATTGGATTGTCCTCATGCTTTTTAACGGTTGTTGGAAAGTTAATGGAAAATGTCCCTAGATGTTATGGTTGTATTTCATAGGAAAGAAAAGTAAAAATTGTTGAGTTAAAACCTAAAAAAAAAACTCTCGTCCATCTTTTCAAATATAAAATATTATCTAAGTTTATATAAGGTGCCAACGTTATATTATAAAAATAAAACGCACCTCAATGTTGGAAATCTCTCCAATTGATCATCATCTTAACTTTGAGATGTATGAATATGAAAAAGAAAAAGATCTCAAATCCTAAAGTTAATGTATATTTTTAAAATATAGGGAAATTATCACAAATATACATTAATTTTTCGTCTATTTAGAAAAAAACCTTCAATTTTATTAAAACTTGCCAATACCTTTTTTCTTCAATTTTGGGCATTTTTTTACTGAAATAACTTTTACGATAGTCGTATTACCATAAAGCACCGTTATTTCGAAATGCTATAAACCATTTTCTCTTTTACGTTTCTATTTATATCTATCTTTCATCTCTCTAATTCTTTTTATATTTATCTCTTCTTTCTCTCTCTAAATCTTTTTAATATTTATTGCTTCTTTCTCTTTCTATAATTTTTTTATCTCTTCTTTCTTTCTTTAACTCTCTTACACTCTCTACTTACTTCATCAACTCAATATATGTGATACCAATATGAAAAAAATCTTACTCTGTTTAATTTTCATAGGGGATGGGGTTGAAGGGAGTTTTTATAGGGGAGGGTAAGGTACACACACATTGTTATACAAATCTCATTGGAGAGAGAAAGAAGAGATAAAAAAGAATTAGAGAGAGAAAGAAGAGATAAATATTAAAAAGAATTAGAGAGATGAAAGATATAAGTATAAACAAAATCGTAAATGAGAAAGGGGTTTACGGCATTTCGAGTGCCGTAATAATATTTTAACTCGGTATATAAAATACCGTATAACATAAGTTATAATATGAGTTGGTTTTTACAGTATTTAAAGTACCGTAATTGTGCTTCATGGTAATATGACTAACATGAAAGTTAGTTGGTAAAAAACACCCAAAATTAAAGAAAAATGGTGTAGGCAACATTTATGAAAGTTGAGGGTTTTTTCTAAATAAACGAAAAATTAAGGCATATTTGTGATAATTTTTCTAAAATATAAAAAATTTGATAAAAATAAAATTATGGAAATGTCAAAAAAATTTTTAGGGATGTTTTGTTTATTTTTACTATTTTATTTATTCAAAAATTATTTTATATGCATATTACGTATGTGTGATGAGAAATATGGACACCCAAAATTTAAGCTCAATCCAATGTATGGAGAAAAGATAAAATTGAAATACTAGATAAAAAATGAGACATAAAAATCAAATTTTATTCTTTTTTTAAATTAAAAAAAAAATTGAGAATTAGTTAACTTTCCCAAAGTATAATATAAATAGGAAAAAGGAAAGGTCAAAATCCACTTCCACAGTTCCCAGTTGTACTCGTAAAGACCGTGTGAGGGAGCATGTCTAGAAAATCTTCCTCTTTGACCATTCCAATATTATGCACCCATAGAATGGTACATCAGTTTACTTCCTCGGGTAAAGCTAGAAATAATTTTGGTACCCCAATTTGTGGATGTAATATTTTCAACTCATAGATTAACTTTAATAAAAACATTTCCTAATTGAGCCCCTATGTGCTTGAAATAATAATGTTTAAAACTTGAATAGAGACGGTCCAATTTTTAAAGAGTAAAATATAGGATTAGACAATCCAAAATTTAATTTTTTCTTTTGAGAATAATAATCAAGTGATTCCAATATGGTACTTAAATTTCAGATTGAAAAACCATTCCGGGCCATTTGACCCAGGAAATAATATACACTATGCTCCTGCAGGAGCATCATATACACCCTGCTCACTAAAAGCCCTATGAACGAGCTCTCTTTGTATTTTAACAATTTTCCAATTTGCTCGAATTTCAAACCTTGAAGTATTAGAATTGGGTGACAAATTATGGTCTACAGAAACTCGTATACCCTGCCATAAAACATTGTTAATGTTCTGTCTTTCTCATTCTATTTTCTTCTTTGTTTTTTCCTCTTTTTCTTTTCCTCGTTTCATTCTCTTTTCACTCTTTCCCTCATGCATCGCTCGCTGCATATTTCTCATTAATAAAATAAAATGGTGTTAATGTTTGTTTTTGTTTGTTTTGTTTTGTTTTGTTTTTTTTGGAAGTCTTATGTGGATTGGAAAAAGTTTATATATAATTGCAACCTTATATTGTTGAAGTAAGGTGAGCCTCATAAATCCTATTGTTGAAGTAAGGTGAGCCTCATAAATCCTATAGGAGACTGTTCTAGAGTTGGACAGCCCTCCAACTGATCATCTTGACATCGAGATGATTGGACATGAAGAAAAAAAAAAAGAATTTCGAGTCATAAAGGTAGTGCATCTTGTAACAAGTTATCTAGACCGTCTATTTTAAAGATTTTCAAGTATTTCTTGATTTACTCGAATTGTACAATTTTTGAAATTTTAAATTTTATAATTGAGTATGAAAAGAGATTTTTGAGCCATCTTAAGGTTTTCGATACCGAAACAACATCTCTAAGTAAATTTTATAAGTGCGCCATATTTCCAGTGGCGAAATAAAGTTCCTATCTCTATATTGTGAGCATCTTTGAAAAAATAATTTTGGTTCCCCTAGAGGGGGCACTATGTGCGCCCTAGCTCAAGCCCAAATAGAGGTGTCAATGGCTCGGGTCTGATCCGGGCCGCTGAACGGATTGTGTCCCAATTAGATCTAGATCCAACTTGGAGGTACCTCACGTGCAGGTTATTGGATCCAGACTTGACCTGCCGTATAGGTTTAGATAAAAATTTAATAAATTTTATAATAATTATTGTAATATATATATATATATATATATGAAAAAGTTTATATAAGGATGTAATGTAGAACTACGGATGCACCTCAAAAATCCATCGGAAAAGGTAGTTTTAATGTTGAAAAACCTTCGATTGATCATCTCGACATTGAGACGTATGACCATGAAAAATAAAAAGATTTTAATTCTCAGAAATAGTGTATTTTACAATATATTATCTACACCGTCCATTTTCAAGATTTTCATATGTTTATAGATCTACTTGATTTTAACCATTTTTTAAATTTACAATTTTATAATTAGATATAAAATTGGATTTTGAGATAATCCTAAGAACATTTTACTTCAAAATTATATACCATGATAAAGTTTGAAGGTGCACCT
>NW_006499912.1:3988351-4019097 GCF_000471905.2 Amborella trichopoda | reverse complement strand
TATATATATATATATATATATATATATATATGTAAGAAATGGGACTCCAAGAATAACAGTTTGGCTTAGTCCTTTGACCATGATAAATGGTGTGTTGATACATTGTTGATTATTACAAACAAAAGCATTTGATAATTTATAATTGATAAAGAGTCTACTGACATCTGCAGTATTTAGGATTTGAGTTGTTTTGTCAAAATATTTTGTAAGTACTAATCCTTCATTGATGCAATTAAGGTCAGCACCTGAGTCTATTAAAGCTGATGTTTGAAAGCGATAGTCTTCGGCTACTATAATAGTGACTTGAAAAAACCATTTTTGAATCATAATTTTATCTATCAGATTTACAGAAGAAGTTGTGATCAAAAGTGGTTTAGCTTCTGAGGTTTCTGGTATATCTTCCGGTGGATCAGGACTATATGTTGTGACAAGATGATTGAATTCTATTTCATCTGTATCGGAATTTTGATGAGATATATTTTGTAATTCTAGGAGTTTAATTTTTTTAATTGATGAACATCTTTTTTAACTTCTTTGATTTCATGTTTAAGTTCTGAAATAGAAGGCTCTTTTTGTTTAGTAAGATGTTGTTCACTAACTCTTTTCATAATAGAGGCAAAATTATATTCATCAGGTGTTTTACTAATAGGAGGTGTTTTTGCTTTTGTTTTAGCTAAAGTAATAAATTTGGTGATCACAGATCTTTTTTCTTCTGGATCTGTAATTTTTTCGATGAGATCTAATATTAAATTATCTTCTTGGGTAAGCATATGAAGATTATGTGTGGGTATAGGACAAGTGTAATTAGATTCTTCCATTTGATGAAATGATTCTCTATCAGTAGAAGAATCTGAAGAATCAGATGACTCTGTCCATAGTAGGTCGTCATCTTGGATATTTCCTATATGTGATTCAGTAGAATCTGAGGAAGAGGTATCATAATTGATTACATTATATAATTTTGATTTGATTGGTTCATCTAAATGTAATGCTTCTATTTTCTTTTTTAATTTGCATTGGTGTTTATAATGGCCAACTTTTCCACATTTATAACATACTGGTAGTTTCTTTTTATCTTTAGTATTTGGAGAAAACTTTTTTATAAATTTTAGTTTAAACTTTTTATATTTTTATGTACTTTATTGGATCTATGTTTTTCTTTTTTGTATTTTTTCTTTTTCTTATATAACTTTTCAGGTTTATTTTTTCTATCTAAATGATAACCAAATTGCTCACAAAAGTCACCAAGTTCTTTATGCTTGGTGATTTGTTGTTTATCAAGTTGTCTTTTGAGTTTAAGATCAGTACATAAAGCTAATCCTTCAGCGCATATTTCTGCTGATAGTTCTCCAAGTGTATATGCAGAGTATACTATAACTCCATTATGTTTCTTTCTTAGTCTTTCTTTGACTTTTTCTGCAAATAAGTATGGTAGTCCAGCAATAAATTTTCTTTCCAATGGTCTAATTGACAATTTTATCGTATTAATAATCTTGAGAAAAAGACATCCTTATACCATTTATAATGGGATAATGTAGGACAGCGAAGATTGGACAGCAGATCTTCAGATCTTGCTGCTAATAGGGCTGTACTTCCTACAAAATGTAGTGTAATAGTATATATTAAGGTGTTTACTGCATCACTTTCAGTATAAATTATTTCTTGATTTTGTTCATTTCTGGCGGTCCATTGTCTTGTATTGGTGAGGATTCTGTTTTTGGTTTCATCATCAACATAGAAATCCCACCAGCCTCTTAACCAGCCAGTGAATCCATGTACTATTGCTTTGGCAACCTTTTGGTCTGGATTGCCTGCCATTTTGTTTACTGATGCAAACATTGTCATATGTCTCATGACATCTAATATTTTGAGTTCAGATAAACCATCTATTGTCCAATTGACTATTGATCTTCCTGAAGAGGAAACAACTCATTGTATGGCAACTTCTTCAAGTTGTACATCAACAGGTGTAGGTCTCTTATAGTATGGTAAAGCTGTGATTGGTTTCCATGTTTTACCATATGCTATTCTATTTAAATCAATAGGTGAAGTATTCATAAAAGCATATTCTTGGTTTTGGATAGTATCTTCTATAACTGGTTCCTCTTCTTGGAGCATCATAGTTTCATGCTCCGGTATTTTTGTTTTTCCCCTATATGAAGATTCTGAGATAGTTGGTACAGGTATTGGAATACTGAGTATTGGTATAGGAATATTGAGTTTAGGAGAAGGGATTCCTTTGATATCTAATTGGGCTAATTTAGATATTAACTGGTCCATTAGTGTTTTATTATTTTCTCTGATATGGAATTTATTTTTATTGAGTTCTAGAGGAGGTTTAAACAAAACTGCTTTAGAAATAAAAGGAGTTATTCCCTTAGTTTGAGGAGTAACTAATCTTTCTATATGTTCTGCTTGTTTTCCTAAAGATTGCATATATAAATTGGTATAATTGTTTTGTTCCACAATATGAGGTATTAGTTCTTGTTTTTTACCTATTTCTTTTGGTAAAACTTTATATGGTGTAGCAATAATATCATATAGGGATTGTGGTGGTTCTCCTTTGCTTAAAGGGGTTATTACACCTTTGAGTATTATACTTTTTTCAGGAGGGTGTGTACTAGCAGTAGTAGTACCATCCGTACTGATGTATGTTTTTTCTTCCATGGTTTGAAGAATATTAAAGTGAGGAATGTTTATTTTATATTGAGTACATATTTCTTGTAGCCTTATAAAAAATCTTTTTGTTTCTCTTTTTTTTTTCAAGAATTTATTATACTTTTTATGGAATAATTCTACTAACCTAGGTTGGAATGTTTTAAGATACCATTCTCTAATTCTTTGATTTTCTGGAGCAAGATAATATGTTTAATATAATTAATATCTATTTTTCTCTTTTTTCTCTCTATTTTAGCAGCTAAATATTCTTCTAGATATTCATTATCTATATCATCTTCCACTTGTAATGTAAGTATTTGAAATTCAGCTATGTTAGGTTTAGATGTATACGTGGGAATGATTACATGATTAGCTGTTCTTTTGATTCCTTGTAATTGGAAATTTGAAGATGTTGTAGGTATTGATGGAGAAGGAAGTATTATAACATCGGGAGTACTATGACAAGATTTTCTAGCAGGTATTAATGGTTTTTTATTTCTTTTCCTATTAATATCTATATCATCCTGTACTATGGGTTGCTGAAATTTTATTTCAATATTTCCATCTTGATGTTCTATTATTTGGTTTGGAATATTATTCACAGGTACTTCCCTGGGCTGGTTTGCATTTTGCAATGCCCATGATTAAGGTAGAATAATATCGGTCCAAGTAATGGTTTTTGGTATAATCGTATTTGATTTTTTTATATTAGTTTGGAATAATATAGTTTGATCCTTCTTATCAACTTACATAATATTAGGACAGAGAGTATTCATTAGTTTATAATAAATTCTGTATACTATTGCCAAATTCTGAAAACCATGTGTCATATTAAATCCATGAGTTTTCAAATTTATAGTTAAGATATCTAAGATATTCGGGTCTGTTAATGAAACAAAAAAATTGGGAAAACAGTTAAAATATATGGGTCCACTACATAGACTGGATTCAACCATGCCTAGAAGTGAAGCTGAGAACTTATTGTGTCTTGTATCTCTTAGGCATACAAGCACTGAAGTGTTTAACCCTCGACGGGTTAAAGGTTTAATGGCTATTTGTATTAATCCAATGTGCAAATATTTATAATTATTTTCTTTATGTTTTTCAATAATTTTTCTTGATAATAGTTGAAAGTCTTCCTGGTTTTGAGTTACTGATAGACTTTCCTCTATTGTTTTTATAGCATAACCTAATTTGAATTTGAATGATCATTTCTGATAAATATCTTTTATTGGTACTTTCGGAATATTCCAATTTTGGATATGATGTTCAATATCATTTATGATGATTTCTTCTTTATTTTTAACTCTTAAGGTTTGAGATTGAGTTGCAGTATTACCTTTAAGATTCCTAATTAAATTTGCCATCTGTAGGTTACGGATAATGACAATCTGGACGATCAAGGGTCCAACGTATTCCCCTAAGCGGCTCTTCCTGGCCTTGGCCGGTACTTTTCCTAGACTTTTCCTTTCGTCTCTTGCTTTAACTCTTGGACCAACTTTCTTAGATGTAAATTTAAATGGGTTTCTACAGTAATATTGTAAGTTTTAACTCTTAACAGTTTACTGTTTGGCTCTGATACCAAAACGCGCCGGGATCTACAGTAAAAACATTATATATTGTTTACAATAAGTATGTGAATATTAAGCTGTTATATTTTAGTATTTCTTGTAAAATTCTATAAAAATTTAGACATAATAGAATTATGCAAATAAAAGGTATGATTGATATATCTATGACTAACCACTGTGTGTGGTTAAGATTACTTATTTTGATACTAAACACTATTTTGAATTGCATAACATCACATCATATTCTTATATAAAAATTTGTACAGATACATTGAAAAGGAAATAGTAAGAGAACTTATACAAACAGATTGTAAACCTAAAAAACTGTATATAAACTGTTACAGATACAAACTGCAAAACAAACTAACTGTAAACTGTAAAAACAAACTTACTGTTTACATATGCAATAACTGGAAAAGAGTTTCCAGTGTTGAGGGCAATAGGAAGGGAGAGAGCGAAGATTACAATCACACATGCTAGGAATATGGAAAAGGAGGAAAAGATAGAACCTGGAAATTAAGGTGAATTATGTGACCTGGTATTCATGAGCTATGAGGTCAGGATATCTGTTGCTGTGAATGGAGCAGATAGAAGACAGAAGAGTATCTTCTGAGAGAGATGAAAGAAGTGAACTGCAGAGAGAGGAGAGGAGAGGAGAGGAGAGCGTCCGAGGGAGAGCTCCTGAGTGACCTGCCTCCTCTGAGGAATGAGAGACTCTTTTATAGCGAGGAAAAAGGGGTGCCTTCGTCGCGAAGGAAGGATGACAAGGCGTAAAGCAGAAAACAAAAGGGAAGTGACATAAAGAAGATGCTGCCGGGAGAAGAAAACAAAATGAAAAAGCTAAAGTAAAAAAGTTCTTTTGTCTTTGTAGGCGCTTGTGGACAAAAAGCATCAGGTCTTTGTTGGCACTAGTGGACAAAAAGGCATCAGTGAATAGTATTCGACTTTGTCTTTTATGTCGGCGCTACAGTGATAGTATCCTTGAATAGTAGTCGTTTGTCTTTTTATGTCGGTGGAGAGCATCTTGGCACATTCTTGGTTTGTCGTATACTGGTGGAGAGCATCTTGGCACAGTGATATGAGTGAGTGGCAGCAATGATTCATGGTCTTTGACTGAATTCGTCTGGATCATCTTCTTCTTCAGGGTCTATTTCGTCTAGGGGAAAGTATCTATTGTTGAGCTGGTGATGACTGTACGGTCTCATCTGATGAGACCGGCTTTCTTCTTGCTTCTGCAAAGATTTCCTTCATTTGTTGTTCCAAGGTTTCTTTGGAAGCATTAGGGTTTGTTTGTAGCATATTTCTCAAATATGTAGGGAAGTCAAATGAAATATTGGTTGTATTATGTCCACTTGGACTGGGGTTATATATATAGGCTTTTGTGGAGGTATGCGTTTGGGAATTATGATTGTGGGATCCATATTGAAGATGTCCCACCATTTTACTGAGATGGATTTTCCCAAGCGTGGGATATAAGTATGGTCGGCTGTATTATTAACAGAGATGGAGTATTCCCATTTCATAATCCGTGGGAGTTGGTATAGTGCCACAAAGTATAGGTGATTGTCTGTATTATCATCACTATTATTGAATATAACGAATTGTTCCTGTACTTTTTGGAAAGCAGGAGGTAAAATTGCAGTTGTTGATCCCCAAACTAAAAACCAATTTTTAAACCAGTTGGGGAATCTTTCAAAAATGGGTAAACGAAACTGAATATACCAACTATGAGTGTTGTTTGGATTTTGGTAATAAAACATTTTATGCCATGCCTCGATGTACTCGGCATACTTGTAATATTTTTATGAAAAATCAGGATTATGTAATTTTTTGCCTTGAGCAGGATTGCAACCCCACTCATCATAAGAAAGCAATTTCTTGATCTGGATTTTTGAATATGCAATTACTCTGGTATTTTGCTGGTAGTAGTAGACAACAGAGATGGATCCTGTTTTCATAAGAATAGCTTCATAATACTCACGAGTTTTGACTCCATTGGTTGGATTCAAATGGTTTATCAGATATAATGGAGCAAGTTTGATAGGATCCATATTAGTATGGTGATCATCTATTGTAATATCCATAAGATATGCTCGTTCAATATATGCTGAGCGAGGAATATTAGGCCTTTGGTTTGGTTTTGATTGAGCTGGAGTATAGGCAGGAGTGGATGTATTAGTGTCTGGATAAGTGATTTGGTGAACAGGAGAAATGAAAGGTGAAAGGGTTGCCAAAGGCGGGTTCTCACCTTCAAATGGTATTATTGTCAGAGGGCGTTTTTCATTGCGAGAAGAATTGCTACGAGAGCCCATGAGTGTAGGTGGATTAGACAGAGTATTATTATTATTAGCTGTAAAAAGCTGTAGTGCAAGTGATAGTGGTGAGTCGTCGGTATATATATATATATATATATATATAGTGTTCTATCATCATCAGAGCATTTTTTCAACTATTTGGGGTCGGCTATATGAATCTTGATCTACCATTCTTTCTATCAATGACCATACCCTCAGTGAGGCCATAAGTTTGCATATCTCAGAGTTAAGTCTGGTCGACCTTGACTCGGACCCGACCCAACCCCACAAGGTCCAAGATGGACCCCGATTCATACACAACTCATATTGCGTCTAAGTTGTTTTGGCTGACCCACTAGGTCCCATATTTGAGTTCTGACCAAGACCCACCGTGTCTGGTTGACCAGACCCAATTGCCATTCCTCAACCTAAATTAGTTCTTCTTTTCTTTCTTTTTTTAAAACAAATTATTTATCAAGTGATAATGAAGCTATCTACAAAATTTATAATAAAAAAACATACAGATCTAATGTCTGTTTATTGTATTTTCACTATTCTCTCTCCCAGAATGTATATCTCACTTTTTTTCTTTTTTTTTTCTGAACATTACCAATAATCTAGAATGTATAGCTCACCATTTATCAAAATAGTTGGCCCATGCATATTGTATATCGCCACCCCTTCAATAACATGCTTCGTAGGTTATTTTTTCAAAATATTTTTCATGAGATTTTTTGTCAGGTTTGCCATATTTGAATAACCTTTCTCCAATTATTTAGGATTCCGCAATAGTTACCCCTAAGTAACACCCCATTAGAGAGATAAACAACGTGGCGTGTCTGCGCATGTGAGCTGCACTAAGAAAACGTGGGTACATGTATAGAGAATCTAGAGAGAGAGATGGCCTTTATTTTTAGGAAAAAGTTTATATAGAGCCGTGGCTCTAAATAATCAAATTAGAGTCCATCTCAAAAATTTCACTAGAAGATGTTGTTTTGATATCCAAATATCTTAAAATTGTTTATCTCGATATTCTAATGCATGGATATGAGAAAAAACTGCATTTCAAGTTTTTAACCGTCAATTTTCAAGATTTTTATAGATTTGCTTGATTTACACTATTTTTGAAGCTTTAAATTTTATAATTAAAGATAAAAATTTATTTTTAGGCTATCACAAAGATTTCTAGTATCAAAACCACATTTCTTGATACTATTTGAAAGTGCACTTTACTTTGATTGTTTAGAGCCTCGGCTCTATACAAACCACCCTTATCTTTGCTTTTCAAGATAAAATTGACTATTGTGCATCTAAATATGACAACCAAATGTCACCTAAGCTGCCCTTTCTCTCTCTCTCTCTAACTTTTTACATTATATAGAGAATAACTCTCTCTCTATAACTTTTTTGCATATATACATTACATAGACTGCGCTAGCAAGTGGGTAATGCTTAGTTAGGTGGGAATATTCGTATTCTTTTCTCTTTTGTATTATTTTCTCTTCTTTATAATTCCTTTTTTAATTTATGTTGGTGTGCAAAAGTTTCAAACTTAGAATGCTCAAAACCCTAGACCGTCTCCCCTGGAAACTGTGTTGGTTGCTCAAATGCCAAAGGGATATTCCCCGTTGCTTTCAAAAACCTTGGTTCTTCTTTGATTTTTTACCAAACCAATGACTTTTATATTAAAATACAGAAAAATATACAATAAAGTCAAAATTACTCATCATCATTAGACTTGATATCGGATGATTGAAGATCGAATGTTTACTGAGTTTGATACATCTCTAGCCACCTCATTTTACATCTTACAGCTAGAATTACTCTTACTTTCTTATACTAAAAATAAATAATTTTATAATATATAAATCTTTAAATATTAGGATAATTATAGATATTCCCCAATTTGTCCGCCCAACACTCTGGATACCATACTATTAACCCCAATATTATTATTATTATTATTATTATTATTATTATTATTATTATTATTATTATTATTATTATTGCAAGTATCCTTAAAGTGTAAAACTTGAATTTTTTAAGACAAAAGTACCCATTTTTTGCCACTTTCCCACTTTCTCTCCGCATGACAAGCTCTGTAGTCAACTTGTGCCGGTCCAAGCACTACTTGTGCAAAGCGAGTTCGATACATTTTTGGTCCCCGATTGGCTCTATATTTAAATTGTGCTGGTCGGGCACATTTTTATGTGGATTGGCACAAGCCGGTCCTACACATTTTTGTGCTAGACCAACACATATTAGGCATTATATTTTAAAAATATGTTGTTAAAATTGTGGTAGTACTAGTGTAAAAATAATAATTTTTTTACTTAGGGGTGGTTTCAAAGAAAAATAGTGTTGTGCTTAATCGTATGGCATCAAATGCGTTGAGGGAAAATGCCTAGAAAATGCGATTTAGGAGTATCTATAACTTTTCTTAAATATTGTTGCGCAAGCATACTCCATATTTAACATCTCTTAAAAGCATATATTCCAAAGAAAGTATTTCAAGAAGTAAAAAATTTATATAGAGCCGAAGCTCTAAACAATCACATTAGAGCCTACCTCAAAAATTTCGTTAGAAATGTTGTTTTGATGCTCAAATATCCTCAAATTGATCATCTCCACATCAAGATGCATGGACATGAGAAAAAATGGATTTCAAGTTTTGAAAATAGCACATCTTGTAACACATTTTTGGAACGTCAATTTTCAAGATTTTCAAGTTTTCAGATATATGCTTGATCTACACTAGCTTTTAAATTTTATAATTAAGATGAAAATATATTTTAAGGCTATCACAAAGACTTTCAATATTGGAACTATATTTCTCGATGCTATCTGAAAGTTGGATTTTACTTTGATTGATTAGAGACTTGGATTTATATACACCGCACCCTTTCAAGAAGGTTCATGAATTTGTTTTACTAAGTCGTCGTTGAAAGGCTCTTCGATAACTTAGGGCACACGTTTGGCAACCTTGGAACTTCCAACGCAAACGCTGCCTCAACACTCACCTGCACGAAACTACTGACTTTCGCACTTCTCTTCTAAATCATTCAAATTCCCACAATCTTTTGTGATATTCACAAAAGCATCCCATTTGCACATATTTTTACATAAAATTACATCTATGTGGACCGAGATTATTTAGAGATAGGACGTCACAATCATTATTGTCCCTTAAATTTCAAAATGGGTGGTTGTCAGAGTGTCATTGAATAGACATTAAGTTTCGAAAAAAAAAATTTGGACTTCGTGACTCACCTAAAGCCGTCCAATTTGACATCTAATGAGTGGGACGAAAGATAAATGATTTCTATATAAACAATCACTTATAGAATCATGGAAAATGTGATAACAGTGCAAGGGAAGAGCATGTGGGATATAGTTACATTTTATCTCTATTTGTGTCTCTTTGAAGTTTAAACATGGTGTATAGCAAACTTCATATGATCATGGGATGGATAGAATGAGAGAAAAGCACATGACATTCGACTTGATCGAGTTATCATTTATGGTCATTTCAACCCAAGTTTTGTTGGAATAAATGGCATGTTAGATGGGGATTGCTTTGATAACACCATCAAACTGAAAAAGAAAAGCCCATGCATTTTCTTGGACTCAAGAGGGAAAAAAAAAAAGGATAAAATGGTTGCACGGATTAGCTTAACTGACTTTAGATGCTTTTGAGTTGAAAGAACAAAGGCAACATGACGTCTAGAGTTTCATTACTACGAAAAAAATTAAGAGGGATTATAAGTTATGTCACCATAAAACATACTTATGAAAAACAAAGCATTTGGGAACATGTGTGTGCAATGTGAAGTTTGAACCCATAACCTCTCTCACTCGGAAACTCGGAAGCATTAAGCCGTCACGTTCTTATTTGATCCTCTTGAACATTTTAAGATGATGTTTGTATGGCACACTAAACGGTAAACCATCCCATTTTGAACCGGATTTGTACAGAAAGTACTACAAAAAAGGCCTAAACAAAAATTAGAGAAGAAAAAAAAAAGGTATTATTTTCATATTATAGAAAAAAGTTTATATATGGTATCAATCTTATACTATAAAAGTCAGGTATATACTAAAACCCACCAAAAAAGGTTGTTTCATGCTAGAAAACCCTTAAAGACATCATCTGAGCTAGATTGTATCACATAAACAGCCAACGTAAACATTTTGTCAAAACTTAACATAAATTTTATACCTACGACATAAAAACTTTGTCAAAACTTATCATAAATTTTAAACTTACAGTATTAGGACCATGGGTAAACTGCAGTCTAAAATGGTAACTAATTCAAGTACTACTCCTAGTACTCCCTAGGGAGGCGGTACAAACAGACCTAACATGGCTAAATTTTTCCATATAATACATGGAAGTCTTAGTTTACACATAAACCAGGGTCAAGGTCAAAATTTTATTGGTAATCACAGGCAGGTGGCATGTGGAATAAAAATGGTATGTCTCGGCCATTTTGGGAAAAGAAAAGGGTATTATGTTTACTTCTCATTGTTTTAGAACGAAGTCAACCCTAAACAAGTCCCTTCGTACACGGCTGATCATGGTTACGGTCATGGACACGCTTAGGTGGTCATGTATATACAGAGAGAGAAGTGGAGATGAGAAGAGAGAGAAAGCAAACTACCCTAAAAAAAGAAGAGAGAGGAAGAACAGCAAAAGCATAAACATGGAGGGTGGAGAAGAAGAAGAAGAAGAGGAAGAGAAACGAGCACCAAGTCTGAGCGAGCCGTGCGCGAAGTTGCCGGTATTCGATCGGTGTCTCTCCGGACTGGAGATACGGATCGAGAAGGGAGCTCTGGCGAATTTGGATGAAGAGAGATTGAAGGAAGATATCAAGAAGTGGGCACACGCGGTGGCCGTTTACGCCAGCATGGTGGCTGATTTTCTCTCTTTTGGAAGGTTAGACTGATATCACATTTCTCTCCATGAGGTTCTGAGCACGAAGAGAGAGAAATGTGTCTATGTGGTGGAACTCTCTCTCTCTCTCTCTCTCTCTCTTGGAAGTTTACTCAAGATTTATAGAGAACTTTCTCTCTCTAAGAAGCTTATCTTTAGAGAGAAAGAGAAAGAGAGAGAGAATCATTTCCACCTTGTGGGCAACTCCATCTCTCTAGGAGATGCATATAATATTTGGTGAACTCCAAAGATCAGTATATAAATTTCTCTCTCTCTAGAGAGAGAGAGATAGAGAGAGAGAGGTTGTAAGCAAATAAACATTCTAATCAGAGGTGATGGAGAAATCAATAAATAGCAGCAAGGAGTTTTCAGGCCATGGAGATGGAGTGGAGCTTCACACTTTCAATGACATCTTTGATAAGTTTTAAGCCATTTTCATCACATTCATTTTTTATTTTTTTTTGTACAGTTTCTATTTATGGATAAGTTGTAAGCCATTTTCATCACATTCATTTATTTATTTGCACAGTTTCTATTTGTGTTATTGTTTGTAACCCAATTGACCATTGAGAATTTGATGAAGACTTGAAAATAAAGAAGCCAATGAAGTAAGAACTCGGGCATGTATTCCACATATTTTTCTTTTTCTTTTAAATTTTCCAAAAATAAATAGAGAGAGAGAGAGGAAGGGAGAGAGAATTTTAATTGTTTTTTAGTTTTCCATTGGTTTTAATTTTAATTTTAGTTTCCCTAATAAAAACAAAAATTAAAATTCGGAATCCTCGGACCAAGAGACAATTTTTTAAAGTTGATCAACCTTCTTTTTTAATTCCACCTTTAAACAGAGAATTTCGTAATTTAGGAAAAAATTTAGGAACCGCATGTAAATCACTCTAATTAGTAAGCAAAATTGTGAGTTTGGAACTCTAAACCTAAACATTCTTTAAAACATTATAAAGAGGGTTGGAACCCATTAAAAAAGACTAAAAAAGTCCAAAGATTAGAAATTACATTTGAAGGTTTGTTGAAGGTTTGTTGTTTACGTTTAATATCAATTAGGTACATCTTCAAAACAAATCTTAAAAAATTTCTAAATTACTCTTATTTAATATTAGGAAGCCATAATAATGGCAGTACTTTGATAATTTTATCTTGAATATCACTCGATTAAAACCTCTTTAGGGGTAAGCTTATCAAAGTACCCCTAATTGTTTGAGATTTGGAAAAATTTTAATTATTTTTATTTGAATGTACCTGATTGATATAAAAACTTAACAAGTATGCCTTCAGATATAATTTGTAATCTTTTGATTCTTTTAGTAATATTGTAAGGACTTTCAACTCTTTTTTTTTGATATTTTTTCCTAATATTTTTTTGAAGGGTCGGAGTACAGTGCGTACTCTGAAACAACATTTTTCAGGGTTTCTTAGATGCAGCTTTAGTTTTTATCATATAGCCTAGGTCTTTTTTTTTTTTTTGAACTTTATATAGCCTAGGTCTTACCCTAACAAAAGGTTAGCATAGGGAAACGCCTCAAATCTTGATGGAAATTTTTGTTTTCTAACACAAGAAAGGTTTGAGAAAAACATAAAAATGATCAACTCAACAATATGCATCTGATAATAAGTGGATTTCAAGTTGTCACATATAATTTGCACCGTCCATTTTCAACTGTTCATATATCCAATTGCAACTTTACCTTGTTTTTTTTTTTTTGCAAAGTTCCGGACCAGTGTTTGAAAAATCAAACCGGCCTTAGAAATTGGCCAAGGCCAGATACTGAGTAACTGGTAAACCAGCCGGTTCAACGACCCTAACCGGGCAAGTCTTGATTGGTCAAAAATATGTCAAAACAAATAAAATAAATACCAAAAAATACATTTAAAACATGATTAAATACAACACATGCAAATGAAGTTCAACATTAGTGAAAAAATTGATTTGCACCCAAAAGTATTTTTGAAATTTTTCTAAAAAGATGGAAAATATAAAAATAAGTATTAACGGCCAAAACACTTTTCTATCGGTACCAAATGATGAAAAACATTAAAAGATGCATTACAAAATAATCCATTATTTTTTGATATTATATATATATATATGGAGTAATGATCCTGTAGGACCCTCCCCCACCTATGTGTGTAGGACCCCAAAGGATCACCATTAAAGTTGGTATGGATCTCTAGAAAAGTTATCATATAAGTGTGGGACTTGACTTTTCTATAGATCCGTGTCAAATTTAATGGTGATCCTTTAGGTTTCTACACACATGGGTGGGGGAGGGTCCTATAGGATAATTTTTCATATATATATATATATATATATATATATATATCTTTTTTAAAAAAAATTATAAAAATATCTAATCGGATTTCCAAAACTGGCGAAAATTGAAACTGCTAGTGACCAATCTAACCAAGCGGTTATGATTTGAAACACCCGATTTTGCAGACACTGCTTATTACTTATGCAAACCACACTTTTTCCTATTGGAAAAGGGTGGCTTTTTAAAGCCTCAACACAAGTCTGGAGGAGAATTTTGTCCCAGTGCCAAAACATGACCAAATTGATCAACTTGGCCTTCACTATTATGGATTTGAAAAAATGTATATCCAGAAGAATTTAAAAATTCTATATCTTCTAACATATAATCTGGACCATTCATTTTCAAGTGTTGATAGATCCATTAGATTTATGTCATCTTTGGAGCTTCAAGTTTCATATTTAGGAACCGAAATAGATTTTCAAGCCATCATAGGGTTTTTGATGCTAGACTTACATTTTCAGGTGCAGCTTTACATATAGGTGAGGTTTGTATAAGGTGTCAACCTTATACTATTGAAGTAAGGTATCCCTCAAAACTATGCCAAGACAACAGTTTGGGGGCCGCAAAGCCTTGAGATGAAATGAAAATCTATAGTTTCCCCCCATTATGAAGTTTAAAGTTCCAGAAATGGTGACAATCAAGCAGATCTATAAACTCTCGAAAATGGATGGTCTAGATAATGTGTTAGAACTGAAAATCTTGAAAATGGATGGTCTAGATAATGTGCTAGAAGATAAACTATTTTTAGGATTGAAAATCCTCTTTTTTTTTCATATCTACGAATCTCGAGGTCGAAATGATCGATTTGAAGGTCTTCCAATATAAGAACAACCTTCTCTCGTAGTTATTTAAGTGCACCGTACTCATACAGTATAAGGTTTATCGTTTAGCGTAGGTTTTACGCTAATTGTAAATGGAGCACCTCAATATCTCTATTTTTACAAATCCAAATTTGATAAATAAAATATCTAAATATTTAAAAAAATTCAAACGACAATTTTAAAAATCGTAGAATATTAAAATTAACATAATTAAATACTTTGATGGGAAAATGATCCATATGGTCTAAGAATAAATATACACTAGGGCACTCTACCTTCTACTACGGATTATAGTCCATACTTGCTTTCTCAAACTGACCCAACATTGCCCATGACCCATAGTTCATGCAGATGATCATTAGTGAATCACAAAAGTCTAGCCAATTGGCAAGCGGTCATAGTCCCAGTGCATGGATTTCAGGTTCTTCCCTAGAGATGAAACTAAAGTCACCTAGATTGAGCATAGGGGTTATCTCTCGCATATGCATACGCTTCACACTAAAAGGTGGTTCGCTTTCCCGAAAATGGCTATGCTATGTGTTTATCGTGTGATGGTATGCAGATGAGGCTCCATCTCTGAAGGCCTCCATAACACACAAGAGCCACACTGTCCATTGGCTCACTCTTCCGAGCAAACTTCGACATCATCAAGCTATGATTCATTATAACTATTATCGGTTTATTCTCTATAGCAAGGTAACATGAGTTTTTCCCAACTGGTTGCCTAGCACATCAAGCTCAGTCTGGTATTAGCAAATATCGTTTGCTAAGTATGATCTACATAGGACCACACTCCTATTGAGTTCATACTCTATTATATCAATAAAATCATTTACAAGCACTCATAAAGTCTTTAATGGCCAGTAGGATTCATACCTGGACCCAGGACTATCCGGATATCCTTTATTGGACCCATACTATACCATGGGTCCAATACTTGGACCCATACCCGGACCCATATTGGGTAAACCCCACGGGTATGGGTCGGGTCCGGGTCCATTGCCATCCCTAGATTGAAGGGAACCATAAAAGATGAATTGCATATTTATATAATCATATGTCAAGGGGTTAGAGAGTTGATGCACAGGCCCAACGATAGACTGTATAAGCAAGTAGCGAATCTTTTCTTTGTACATTCATTTTTTAAAATTTATGTTGGTTTCCAT
Organism: Amborella trichopoda; assembly: GCF_000471905.2. Next base: position 4,003,327 of record NW_006499912.1, on the reverse strand, counting down.
AAGTTTCAAACTTATAATGATTGGAATCCTTGACCTTTCTCACGTGTGCTGTGTTCAAATGCCAAAGGGATCTTCCCGTTTCTTTAAAAAACTTTGGTTCTTCTTTGATTTTTACCATGACGTCAATATTAAAACGGAAAAAAGTATACAATAAGGTAAAATTACTTTTAACCATTAGATTTGAAATTAGATGATTGGAGATCAACTCTTTACTATGTTCAAAGTTCAAAAATATTATATGAAACCTCAATAATAAATCTCTAGCCACTGATTCACTTCTTACGGCTAAGAATTACTATTACTTTCTTAAAAAATAAAAAATAAAATAAAAATTATAGTATATAGTCCTCTAGAATATTCATATTTACGCACGCATATTCCAAATTTTCTAAAGAACATCTCTTAAGCATATTCAATAAGCTTCCTGAATTTTTTTTACCGTGTCTTGGTTGAAACCTCTTCAATAACTTGGGATGCAAGTTTGGCAACCTTAGTTCCAACCATTGTTTGCAAACTCGGAACTCGGCCGGTTCTGGTCAAACTATAACCGGCCATTGACCGATCCAATTTCAGTGATCTGACAAATTATTTAAAAAAAAAAAATAAACATTTATATAAAATCCCAAAAAAACAAGGTATTTGTTTGCAATGTATTTTTTGAATATATATTTTTTTATCAATTTGGCAAATAGTGCAAAGGATTTTGGCCATGTATACTTATTTTTATATTTCTCCAACTTTTTAAAAAATTTCAAAAATACTCCTGGGCATAAATCAATTTTTAAAAATCCATTTTCTCATTAATTTTCAACTTCATTTGGATGTACTTTGTTTAATCATGCTTTAAACATGAAAAACATATTTTATTTTTTAAAAAACTTGTATTTGTTTTAATGCTTCTTGTACCAGCTTGGACCTACCCAATTGGACCGGTTGAACTGGCTGGTTTACTGATTACTAAGAACCCGCAATTGACCGGTTTTCGAGATCAGATCGATTTCTTGAACACTGGTTCGAACACAATCGCTCTCTTAAGATATGTTTGGATGGAGATTCCTTTTGTATATTTTATGATAATCCCTTATTAAGTGAAAAAACGGTTGCATGGATCAGCTCAACTAGTTTTTTTTTTTTTGAAACTATCTAGTTTTAAATGTCTTTGAATTAAAGAACAATATAATGTCTTGAGCTCTATTTCTACCAAGTCCCGAGTTAACGTTAAAAGATTTGGTGAGTAATGTGAATCATGCCCCATATAACCGACTTTTGAAGAACAAAACATTTAGGGGCCGTTTGGGTACTTGAAAATCTATTACGTGACAATAGATTACAAGGAAATATGACATTTTCATTGTTTGGGTACACTTAATCGTGAGGAAATGGAAAGAGATTACGCTAGATTTCTCAAAAAATCAAGAAATCCGTTACGCGTGGTGATAGGTGAAAAATCTATTACGAGAAGAGATTACGCTAAATTTGAAAATCAGGCAATCCATTACATGCGATGATAGGTGAAAAATCCATTACGGGAGTGACGGGTAATTTTGATAATCTTTCGCATGAATTTTTGCCTACCCTATTCTTGATTAAAAAAATATTTTTTTTTTTGACAAAGGTTATCACTTTTATTAATTAAGAAGCAAACAAATAACATCAAACAGTCTCAATATCGTTAAGAATAGAATCGACAAACTATCAGCAACCTCATTGGATTCCCGGAAGACATGCTGAAAAGTTAAGGATAAAACCTTCGCGAGCTTTTGTACCTGAACTCAAACCAAATGTAAAATTCATGGTACACGTTGATCCTTATTGCACCATTTGATCACATTAAGGGAATTACCTTCCACCACTATCTCTGGACCAAGATTCTTAGACCTAATAAAATGTAAACCAATGAGCAAAGCTTGGAACTCAGCCAAATTAGAAGTGGCTATGCCAATTGGTTCAGCATAGGCCAAGACAACTATTCCATTCCAATCGCGGACCGCACCCCCCACACCTGAAGGACCAGGGTTACCTTGAGAGCTCCCATCAAAATTTTGCTTCAACCTACCCCGAACAGGGGTATCCAATTGCCAATCAGTTTCATCCTTACACCTATCATATAAACCAGCTCAGCTAGATTGAGCCTCACCTCAATCGCCATTATTTGTCTCCCATCATCAAGAACCGAGAGCCAGCTCCAGGAAGTATGCACAATAAGTTGGATCAGACACTCCAAAGGAAGACATTTTCCTTCAAAAGCCTGTCTATTCTACTCATTCCATAACTCCCAACATAAAGCTCCTCTAATAATCTGCCATAACTTCATCCCCAATTTAGGCAATCCAAGCAAGACTAACTCAGTAATAATACCCAACACACTCTTTGGAAGAGTGGCACTAAAACCAATACTTCCCAAAATCCAACACCACACATTAGTCGCAAACCGACAATGAATAAGCAAGTGCGCGATGGACTCCTCATCCTCTTTGTAAAACAAACATGCATTTGGTAATATCTTTCCCCTTTTAATAAGATTGTCAATCGTGAGCACCTTATTCAAACCTGCCAACCACATAAAATATTGAACCTTATGAGGAACCGGCCACTTCCAAATTTGGGAGATTTGAGGTAAGGACCATCTATGCTGGTCATGGAACAACTCCAAGTACATAGTTTTAACAGAGTAAACACCATCCTTACTATGCTCCCAAATGAGCTCATGGGCAAATCATCAGATAAGACCACCTCATGAAGCTTTGATAACAGGCTGGACACTTGATTACCAACAAGATCAGTAACCCGACTGTACCGAAAGTGAATATCCCATACCACTTGCTCACCACCAACTTGAACAATGTCACTAATCAACGAATTAGGGGAGGATGCTTTGGCAAAAAGATCTAGGAAGGAGGTTTTCAACAAACTATCACCCAACCACTTTTGAAGCCAAAAGGGAATCCGGGCACCATTCCCAACATACCATCTTATATCTCTATGAATATAAGCCTTGAACAGAAAAATATCTTTCCAAAACACAGATCTTGATGCACTCGAACTGCCTCCACCAATCCACACTCCAAACCTGTCAATACCATATTTAGGAATGAGGACCTTACACCATAGCTGATATTTGAACATTAATGTACACCACCACCACTTAGTCAAAAGAACTTCATTCATTAATGCCAACGTACGAATACCAATACCACCTTCAATTTTGGGAGTGCACACTCTATCCCATCTTAACAAATTGAATTTCTTCTTATCTTCGAAAGAACCCCAAACAAAATCACACATCATCTTCTCCATTCTCTTAACAATTCTGGATGGCATCTTCAACATAGACATTTGATAGATAGGAAGATTAGTTATACACAACTTTACCAGTATTGCACATCCACCAAGTGATAAGTACTTGGGTTTCTACAGGTCCAACTTAATTTCCGCACGTTGTATGACTCAATTCCAAATAGAGAAAGGCAATCTAGAGTCAGAAACTGGGAGACCCAAGTAAGTGATCGAAAACTGCTCCACCTTACAGCCCAGAATCTGTGCCAAATCCTCAGCTAAACCTCCATTGCAATTTGCCCATACTAAAGAGGTTTTGGAGATATTAAGTTTCAGGCCTAATACCACTTCACAACATCTCAAGAAGTTCCCTAAGTACTCAATATAATCCTTTTTCCCTCCACAAAGATCAGAGCATCATCCGCATACTGTAAATAAGATATCACGGGGCCATTATGTCCCACAGAGAAACCTGCCAATCTACTCTTATTGACCACATTTGAGATCATCAAACTAAAGCACTCCGCATAAATAGTAAAAAAGAACTGTAAGAGAAGATCACCTTGACGAAGACCTCTAGAAAACTTGAAGAATCCTTTAGGACAACCATCAATAAGAATTGAAAAGTGGGCTGACGAAACACAACCAAAAATCCATTTATACCATTTATCCCTAAACCCCATACACCTCATTATTTCTAGCAAAATACTCTATTCTACTCTATCATAAGCGTTCTCCATATCTAACTTGGTAATAGCTCCAGGCTTCTTAGTCTCCATCCTTGAGTGAATACATTCTTGTGCAATTATAACATTATCAATTATAAGTCTATCTTTAATGAAAGCAGTTTGAGGACTAGAGATCAAACCACTCAAAACTCGTTTCAACAACAAAAATAAAAACCAGTATTTTTGCAACAATTTTGTAGAGACTAGTCAACAACGGGATAGGTCTAATATCAAACAATTCCTTAATCCTTGATTTTTTTTGGGATTAGGGCAATGAAAATGGAATTTACCTCCTCTAAACAGCTCACCCCTATCAAGAAACCATGGACCATGCCAAGAAGCTCACCAGAGAGCATAGACCAAAACCTCTGAAAGAAGCAAATCGGAAAATTGTCAGGTCCTGGAACCTTAACCCCCGACAAAGCGAAAACAACAGCTTTCAGCTCTTCCATTAACACCTCCAATACCAGATTAGCCACATCCTCCTCTGATAAGGTCTTAAAAGAAATACGATCCAAGCGAGAAGTAGCAAAGACACCAGACGAAAAGGCCTTTCGAAAGTGTTCAACAATAGCTAAATTACGCGCATTCAAATCATCTTGAACTACCCCTTCAATATGAATCCTTGAGATATCAGTCTGTCTTCTACTCGAACTAGTTATAGCATGAAAGAACTTAGTGTTCAAATCACCCTACTTCAGGCTCTTAACCCGAGACCTCTGCCTCCAATAAATTTCCTCAGAGATACGTAACTCACTGAGTAAGTTAATTTTTTCCACTCGCTCCCTACCCAAAGAATTAGATAGAACACCTCCATTTTGAATACTTTGATCAATCACTTGAATATCATCCAAAAGTTGGTCAATCTTTGCCCTTAACTGATACTTATTATCTCTCTTCCACGCAATCAACTTATGTTTCACAAAAATCAATTTTTTTGCATCTGAAAATCAAGGGAACCTAAAGTTATTGCATTTTCCCAAGTCCTTCTAATAAGATTCACAACACCCTCCTCCAATAACCAACCTAACTCCAATCTAAAAGGCTTAGGTCCTCTAAGATCAGGCCTAGAGCGCAATAAAAAAGGACTGTGGTTCGAGAACAGCCTAGGCACCACTTTGACCATAGTCAAGGGGAAAAACTCGAGAAACTCACTAGATACCAAGAATCTGTCAATCTTGGTCATAACAAGGTTCCCTAGGCAATTATTCGTCCAAGTAAATGATGCTCCTAATAATGGCAAGTCCACCAGACAAAGACTTTGAATAAAACAATTAAACAACCTCATTGGAGCATTAATCTTACCCCCTGAGGAAGACTCCTCAGGCCAACAGATTAAATTAAAATCCCCACCCACACAAAATGACATATTCAAACCAGACAAAAGAACCAGCAAATCATCAAGAAAACCAGATTTTAGAGCAACCTCATTTGGGTTGTAAACATTCACTAAACCCCATACACAGTTTGGTTTAGGACCTTTAAACAGAGTAGTTATCCATCTCTCCCCTTTTAATACCTCAAAACAATGCAAAGTTTGAAGATTCCATAAAACTTAAAAACCCCCAAAAGCCCCATTAGAATCAATCCCATGAAAACCAACTGCTCCAAAACCCCAAACGCCTCGAGCCCCAATAAGATTAGGACTGAGAAGTTTGGTTTCTTGCATAATTGGAACATTTGGTTTAAATTTCTTAACAAAAAAAAACACGTCCCTTTTCTTACTAGCATCCGCTAACCCTCTAACATTTCAAGAAAAGATAGACATTAAGGAAAGTATGAAGAAGAACCTGGACATTTAGTATCAGGCCCCACCGTCTCAGCCTCAGAGCTACTATCATCATTATCCTCTCCAGAGCTGGACTTTGAATTAACTGCAAATGGGAAGTCCACGTTCAGCTCCGGGTCCTTAATTATCAAATTGAGACCCCTCGATCTTAGCCTGCTAGAGAACCTAGACGGTTCAGTAGACCACTTCCCTTTTCCTTTGACAGAGGTTTGCTTCTTTCCTTTGCTCGTGAGGGATTTTCCACTGCAATGGCCCTGAGACAGCACAACCTCTGAACTTGGAACGCCATCATGAACCTCGGACAAATCAATCGGCTTCGTCCTCTCCACTTCAACAGCCACATCGCGTCCTTCCTTCCCAGCATTCTTCTTATCTTTTACGGCCTACACAATTACAGTAATGGGGCATTCTCATTGAACTCAACTCCCATGTCATCCAATATGGCCATGATCTCTAGACTTTCCGCATCATCAGTCGCCATCGGTATCGCCGGGGAACGAGGGAGGAAGGCAATCGCTGTTGCTGGCTCCACAGACACCAACGCCGACAATGGGTCCTCCACTCCTTCACCCTCCACCGCTGCCACAGACTCCTCAACTCCTACATCCACCACCTCCGACTTATGATCCTCCAAACCTTCTTCCAATTCATCCCCTAAAATCAAGTTAGGATGATTCTGAGAACCTTCGTCGAGCTCATCTTTGAGATCAGAAATAACTACCAAAGCTAACTTATTCACCTCCAAAAGGTCAAAGCGAGGTCTTTCGTCCATCGCGGTTCATTTCTTTGCTCCTTTACGGCAAGGAAAGAATCGCAAGCTTTCCGCCGTCAAAACCACACAAATCAATAACACTGCCAGTAGCTTTGACCCTGCAAGAACCAAAGACTCATGCTAGACCAAAACAGGGAGGAACTTCTTTGACCCTTGAGGTTCCCTTTCCCCAACAGCAAGTTTCCCCAAAACCACATGGCCTAAGTCCCCTGCCACGTTGTCAACTTGCGCCAACCTTATTCCATAAAAGGTTTCACCAACTTTGGCAGGTGAACACGCGGAAATAGAAAGAAGCACTATGTTCCCACCGAAATGACGGTTATTCTCCGCGAACTCCGCTGTTGACTTCTCATAGTCCACTGTAGAACCTTGCAAATGCCTAATTGGGACCCATCTTTTCGTAATTTTTAAACGATTAGTAATCGAAATCTGTTTCCTAGTATCACGACGATTATAATAATTAAATTTTCCGGCCAATTTAAAATTTTTCGGTTGAATGAACCCTGCCTTCGTGGCCGGAAAACCCCTGTTCAGCTGATTCCGAAGAAACCTCGCCAGAGCCTTTCTTCGACGCACCTCCGTTCATACCTCCCCTGCTCCCATAGACCTCACATTACCTATTGGTACCCCATTATCTTTTGGATTTTTAGAACTTTTAATCATTTCAGAACCAATAGTCAACTCAAAGCTATTGTTCACCTTCGTATCTGAACATTCCACAACCACATCAATCAAAAACCAATCCTGGCCCACATATAGTCTAACTTGTCTCGACAAGGAATCCCAACAAAATGAAGAATTTGTACTCTAGCAAACGAGGCATAAGGGCCCTCTAGAATGTTACGATCAACAGCACAAAATTCTCCAAACACATTAGCAATATCTTTAAGCACTGATACATCACACACGTGAAGGGGCATACCCCAAAAACGAACCCATAACAGTTCCTTTTTCACAAAGGACAGATGCATCGCAGGACTCCAAACCATCAAAGTCATCAGAGATCCACGAACTCTATAAACCCTCTCCTTCCATGCCCTCACCACATCACGATCAGAACGTAAAACAAAAGCCACCCTCCTACTACCTAAAAAGAAAACCTCGGGCAGATATGAGAGATTCCATCCTCGTTTAGCCCAATCATTCAATCTAAAAGAATCCTCAAGAGGAGGACAAAGGAACTTACCACGATCCGACGAGCTCGATTACCAGACATTTCAGAACTATTGATACTTACCTTTGGAATACTGGACTCCATCACTTCTCAATTCTCTCTATTTTTCATTCAATCACCCACAATGCTCCATTTTCTTTCTCTCGCATAGGTCCTAACCAGGTTATACTTAAAAAAAACAAAAATCTTCTCATGTAAGCCCTCTCTCTTCATAATAATTAGCATAACTAATCCCTCCCTTTTTAAGCTCATCCCCTCATCTGAAGTTATTAGCTGTCATATAAAAATAAAAATCAATAATCAATGATAAATTACACAACACAATCATAATAAAAAATTTCACACAACATAATCTTCACAATAGATTACTAAAATCTTAATTGAAATAACATACCTCTTTAGTCTCCTCTAATACCTCAAAATTTTATACTGCAATTATAAAACCTTCTAGTATACTAATCAAACTTCTTCCTCTTTTTTAACTCGTACCATAGAGATTTTGAATTTAGTATCATAAATTTATTGTTTATTTGAAATTATATAGAGAGACATTTGAAAGATTTCTATAAAAAATAATTAAAAATTAGGTTTATCATAATAAAATCATGTTATTCCAATCATTTTGTTCCAATGAGACATCATGTTGAAACCAATGTCATGTCAGAAGACATGTAATTCCATGTAAGTACCAAAGGCATATAAAATAAGTAGGAAATGGTGTCATGATGACTGTAAAATGGTACAAGTTATTATTAAAAAATTGTTTTGGAATGGTGATGATGTTATGGTTAAAAATATTTTTAAAATGGTATGATGATGATTTTAATTCCATATTTTAGTGGAATTTTGTAACAAAAAAGGAAAAAATGATAATTCTGCATTTTGGTGAAATTTTGGAACAAAAAATAAATAAATAATCTTTATAGGTACGTGCTGGTAAAATGTTGGTAATGCATTTCCTATATTTCTTCCAAACATAGCCAAACAATAACAATATATTTCTCACGTTGCAACTAAATATTATCCAAATAATAACAATCCATCTACAGGTAATGTATTACGCCAGTAATATATTTCACAAACATTATATTTTCAGGTATCCAAAAGGCCCCTTAGGAATATATGTGTGCAACAAACAAGTTTGAAGCCACAATCTCTCTCATTAGGAAAATGGGCATCGTTAGGCCGAAGGCTTGATCAAACAAAGTTGTGTTTCTTTTTTATTGTCACTTTCTTTTTTTGATCCTCTTGCACATTTTAACATCCTGTCCGTATGGCACACCAAATGTAAATCTACTGCTTCTTCATCCCAGCTAGTGTCGGAACATTACCATAATGTTGTTTGTCTCCATCCCATTCTGAACCGGTTTCATATAAAAAACGCCATAAAAGGGCCTAAAAGAAGGAATCCAATAAATTTTTTCATATGATAGAAAGAAAAAGTTTATATAAGGCGTAGAGTTTATACTATGAAAGTGAGATCTATCTTGAAAACCCACTGAAAAAATTATTTTTGTAGGCACTAGAAAGCCCCCTAACAGATTCTCGACTTTGAGATGCTTGAAGGTAGAACAAAAAAGGCTTTTAAGTTTTAAAAATAGTGCATATTGAAGTACACTGTATAGACGGTTCATTATCAAGATTTTAAAGTATTCACAAATATGCTAGAGTACCCTACTTTTGGAAGTTTTAATTTTTATAACTATAGGTACAAATAAACTTTTGAGTATCTAAGTATTTCTGATACTAGAACTACATCTTTTACCGTTATTCAAAAAAAAAAAAAATACATCTTTTACCAAGGTTTAAATGTCGTACTTTAACTGTTACGATTGACATCTTGTACTTCAGTTTAAAATGGTACTAATTCGGATTATACTCCCACTAGTACTCCCCAGGACAACCATACAAACCAAGGTTTTTAAAAAGTGGATCGGTGATCCGGATCGTCCAACCCAAAAACATGTCATATCGGTTGATCAACCGAATCGACAACTTTTGTCCCAAATGTTTTTCAAAAAATAACGATAAATATCTAAAGGGTGCAGATTGTATAGAGCCTAGGCTCTAAAGAATCAAATTAGAGCCTACCTTCAAATAGTGTTGAGAAATGTGGTTTCAATCCTGAAATCTTTGTGATAGCCTTAAAATATATTTTATTTTTATTTACAAAGTTTAAAACTTCAAAAATAGTATAGATCGACAAATCTATAAAAACTTGAAAATCTTGAAAATTGAAGGTCCAAAAATGCATTAAGAAATACACTACTTCCAAAATTTGAAATCCATTTTTTCCTCATGTTCATGCATCTTGTTGAGATGATCAATTTGAGGATATTTGGGCATAAAAAACAAACTCTTCTAGTGAAACTTTTGAGGGAGGCTCTTATTTGATTGTTTAGAGCCTCGACGCTATATAAACTTTTCGCATATCTAAAAATAGTGTTCTTTTAGTTTCTAAAATAAATTAAAAGTAGTGTATTATATACCTTTTTACCAAAGTGCTTGTTAGTAGAGAGACGCCAAAGTTGGGGGAGACAGACGTCGATGTTAGTGCACGTATTTATGATTTGACTATATACATGCACAACAAGCAGTTTAGCGAAAAGGTACTCCTGCAAGCTCTACTCTTGTGTTTTTTTTGTAGGTAAGTAAGTCAGGAGAGGGCCCCGGCCCCTATCCTTAGGAAGAATTGAGCTTAGGACATAGTATTATAAATTGTCCAGCACTAACCAATTAAGCCCAGGCGAAGAGGAAAAGGAAACCCCAGGCGAAAAGGGAAAGGTACTCCTGCAAGCTCTACTCTTGTGTTTTTTTTTTGGGTGAGTCAGTCGGGAGAGAGGCCCTATCCTATGTGTTTTTTTTTTGGTGAGTCAATCAGGAGAGAGCCCCTATCCTTAGTAAGAATTGAGCCTAGGACAGCGTTATAAATTATAAAGCACTAACCAATTAAGCCCAGGCACCTTTCTTATAAATTGAGAGAGCCCCTATCCTATGTGTTTCTTTTTTATGAGTCAGTAATGAGAGAACCCCTATCCTTAGTAGGAATTGAGCCTAGGAGATAGCGTTGTAAATTGTCAAGCACTAACCAAGCCCAGGCTCTTTTCTTATAAATTGTCAACCACTAACCAGGCTCTTTTCTTAAAAAATGAACATGGGGTTCAATCTCCAAACCTTTTGAAAGTTACCAACAAAAACTAACCAACATGCCATTTGACCGCTCCTTCTCTACTCTTACGCTGCATTTGTATATCTGCACAACTAGATCAAGGAAATGGAACACATGGTTGAATTTTCATGGTAAGCAAAAAAGGAAAAAATATCCCACATCAGGGATTTAGAATTGCCTAAGTCTTTATAGAAAGGCATCCACACAGCAGCAGCAGCAGCAGATGCGTTGTGTGCACGGTTTTTTTGGTCTGACGATTTTTTATCCAGATCAGGCAAATTTGATCCACCAGATTATTTGATCCAGATTGCCAAATTTTCAACCACCAGATAGCCAAAATTTCAAACCATACTAACAGGCCTAGAATTTTGCATATGATGCATGGTAAGTTTTTTTTTTTTTTTTTTCTTTCATAAACCAGGGTCAATGTCAAAAATGTTATTGTTGAACAGAGGCACGTTGCATTCACTATTTTGGAAAAGAATGGTAGGTCTTAACCATTTTGGTAAGACAAAGAGGCACCCTCAAAAAGTAGCTTGGTACAAGCCTGAATAATCAGTATTTGGATAAGAATGGTAGGTCTCAGCCATTTTGGTGAAGCAAGAGGGGCACCCTCAACAAGTAGCTTGGTACTCGCCCGAACAAGTAACTTGGTACACGCCTCATCATGGTCAAGGTCAGTGTTCTAAAAATGAATCGGCCTCGAAAACTGGCCTCGGTTCAACTCCGATTACATGGTAATCCGGCCGGTTTAACTCACCTAACTAAGGATGTCTTAGTCGGTTCAAAAAATGTTATAAAAAAAAATAAAAATAGTTAAAAAATTATGAGAAGTATATTTAAGGTATGGTCAAACAAAGCACATGCAAAAAGCGTAAAACAATAGTGAAAATAATAGAATTGAACAATAGTGAAAAAAATAGATTTTAAAAAATCGATTTGTGTGCCGAAGGGTATTTTTAAACTTTTTTAAAACAATATAAAAATAAATATTTATTCCAATCTTTTCCAAAATGAGAAAAAAAAAATTCAAGTACACATTACAAGCAAATCACTTATTTTTTGGGATTTTATATATGTTTTTTGAATTTTTTTGAAAAAATACCCTATTCGACTATCAAAACCAGCCAAACCCAAATCGGCTCAAACTTAGTTCGGACATGACCGGCGAATTCCGAGTTGGACCGGCCGAGTTTGCAAACACCTGTCAGTATCATGGACACGCTTAGGTTCACACATATATAGAGAGAAATGGAGATGAGCAGAGAGAGCATTCTACCCTAAAAAAAGAAGAGAGAGAAAGCACAACAAAAGCATAAACCTGGAGGACGTAGAAGAGGAAGTTGTGTCTGCAAGAAGGGTGATCATGCCGTGCACGAATATGCCGGAATTCGAACGATGCCGCTCCGGGCTGGGGATACGGATCGAGAAGGGAGGTTTGGAGAATTCAGATGCAGAGAGATTGAAGGAGGATATCAAGAAGTGGGCGCATGCGGTGGCCGTTTATGCCAGAATGGTGGCTGATTTTCTCTCTCTAGGAAGAGAAGACTGAGATGATATTTCTCTACATGAGGTTTTCAGCATGAAGAGAGAGAAATGTGTGTATAGTGGACAACTTTCTCTTTCTAGAAATCATAGAGTTAGCCTTCCCTTTGCAATGGCTTCCCAGGAGAGAGAGAGAGAGGGTAGAGAGATCCATTTCCTCCTAGTGGGCAAACTTCATCTCTCAAGGAGATATATATAATCTTGGGAGAGCTACCAAACGACACTAGTTATTTTATTTCTCTCTCTACGTAGTGTGTGTGTGTGAGAGAGAGAGAGAGAGAGAGAGAGAGATGTTGTTTGGAAATAAACATTCTAGTAAGAGCTGTTGGACAAATCAATATATGGAAGCAAAGAGTCATCAGGCCATGGAGATGGGGTTGAGCTTGACATTTTCGATGAGATCCTTGATAAGTTGTCAGCTGTTGAAATTACCTTCATTGTAAGAAAAAAAAAAGCAATTTATATTATTTATTTATGTGGATAGTTTCTCTTTTATATGGGATTTTGTATATTTTGAGACTATTTATTTTTGTTATAAGGAGGTGATAATCAATCATATCCATTAGATGTCAAATTGAATGGCTCGAAGTGTGTCACAAATTCCAGAAATTTTTTGTTCTTTTTTAACTTTGAGTTTAGACAATGACATAATTACAATTACTAAAATTAAAATATGAAGGATTAGAGGGATTGTGATCTCTATGTATTAAAAGTAAATGGACTCTTTATATATTTTTCTGTAATCTGATTGACTATTAAGAAATTGATCCAAAATTGAAAATAAATAAGCCAATGAAGTAAGAACTCGGGTATGAGTTCCGAATGTTTTTTTTTTTTAGTTGACATTTTCCAAAAAAAAAAAGTCTAATTACAAAGACAAAATATTGAGGGAGAGAGAGAGAGTATTTAATTACAAATCAAAATGGGAAAGATTGTTCTTTAATTACCGACCAAAAGGAAAACCATTGTAAGTTTGTAACCCCAAAACCCAGATATTTTTTTAATTCGTTTCCTATCCAACCAAAGCCTGATCCAGTCCCATAAGGTGAATCATGGATAGCTCTCTTATATGTTCCAATGGAAAAATCAGAAGTTTTTAGTAGTATTGCCTTATCTGCAGTGACACTTATAATTGGAGCAATTGTAGTATATGCTCTTAGGGTCTTGATTGATCTCTAAACCCACCGCATCCTTTTCAACTAATTATGTTTCCACCCCTTGATTGATCAATTCAAGAGTTTCTCATCATATGACAACTAATGAGAAGCCAGTATGAAAGTTTCAAAATTTGGTTTTATTTTTTTACCTATGAGCTTTCTAGTAAATTAAAGTTTTCTAATGTATATATCATGTCACCTCTCTTACTATTAATCTTCATCTTTTGGTCAGATTGCTCACTCAAATTATAATCTTGTCTTTTTTTCTTATGATTGGTAAACACAACATCCGCATTTAGGGAAGCTGATTTGGACTAGGCATAAAGTCGGAGATCTATATTGTATGCCTAGTCCTTCTGTTTGCGTTGTGTCCATTGATGCCACGACTTTATGGTATCAATGCATAGTCCTTCTCGGTTACATTTTTTATTTTCTTGTGTTGTTCTTGGTGTTGTTGTAAATAAGGATCTTACTAATATTAAACATCGTGAAACTTGCAAACTTACAAAAGCACATGTTTTGTCATTCACTTGATCCAGTTTTATTTGTTTTCTATATTTAATCTTGTGTGAAGAATCTCGAGTTTCTCTAAAAAGACTCAGTATCCATTAAAAATATGAATATACAAATTTATCTTTTATAAACAAATTACAAATGAAAATAATAGAATTACCATAAAATACAAGATATGGTACCACCCTTAAACTGAAGATACTATGAGAGAGAGCAATTGGAGTTTGAACACTAATTGCCGAAATAAGCAATTGAATCTTTAGTTGCATAGCATGACTAGTTGCCATTCTCAGATTACTTGATCAACAAACACAAAAAACAATGACGGATCAATAAGCCTTAGGAACATATGGCCTTAGGAACTGAGGACTATATCAAAGTAGGCTGGATCAATCAAAGAGAAAAAAAAATTCCTAGACAAAGCAGTAGAGACAGCTGAGAGTACAGAATGGCACTTGGAAAAGCCAACAGAACTCGTTGGATATTCGAGACAGATTTAGCAACTCACAGACCAGAACAAACACGATCGAGTAACCGGGCAACAAACTACAATCATACAACAAATTTTCTAGAGGTTATATATATATATATATATATTCTAAACTTCACTACCTTTCAAATTACAAAGGTTCAAGATAGAGAGAGTTGTGAAAGGTGGATTTATTAATTTTGTAGTCTATTCTTTAAAAAAGCTTACTTTTGTGGGGCAATTTTGTAAAATATTACTACAAGACGAAGGGTATTTTTGTCATCTCCATAAAGCATAAAATTGAAACTTTAACTAAAAGGGTACTTTACAAATAAAGTTTTAGGACACTAACTTCCAAAATGCCATTATACTTTTATGAAAATT
>NW_006499912.1:3952759-3988331 GCF_000471905.2 Amborella trichopoda | reverse complement strand
AGATGGGATTAGCCCACTAGCTCAGATAAACATATGCGCCCAACATCCCAAATTGAATCTGGGCCGATCCGACGATCATGGATGTCCAATAGTACTTGAATTTTATTTTTACAAATCCAAATCACTTGAAATTTTAGGTGTGTACTTTTCTCATCAAGACACACCTAATAAAAATATAAAAATAATTATTCACAAAAAAAAAAAGACCAAAATACCTCTTGAAACTTTTCGGGGGTATTTTGATCAATTTATTTCATGTAAAATATTTTTTGATATTTTTTGAAGATTCACCTATTTTTTATGAACACACGCCTAAATTTTCAAGTAATTTATATTTATAAAAAAAAACAAAAATTCAAACACTATCGGACATCCGTGATAGTCAGATCGGACCAGATTCAATCTGGGACGTTGAGCTTATATGTTCATATGAGCTAGTAGGCTAATCTCATCTATTCCTATATATATATGTGTGTGTGTGTGTGTGTGTGTGTGTGTGTGTGTCGTGTGTGTGTGTGGAAAAGTATTTCCAACGCCTATAGGCAAAAATAAATAGTGATTTCGCCTACCCTCATCACTGTCCAAATTTCATCGTGCGATCACAATTATTCGGTAGTGTTTTATTTTTCATTTTTTTTCTACAAATTGGTATGACCTGAAATTTGGAGGACATGTACATCTTACTGAAGTACATCTAATAAAAATATAAAAATATTATTCGTAAAAATAAATTGACCAAAATACCCTCAAAACCTTTCAGGGGTATTTTTTTCATGTAACATATTTTTGTATAATTTTTAAAGATTCCCCTTTTTTTGATGAATAAATTTTTCAAATTTAAGATCATTCCGATTTGTAGAAAAAAAATGAAAATGAAACACTACTGAACAATCGTAACCGCGAGTAATAGACTAACATGATCTTAAAAACAAGAAGAGAGAGAGCAAAGATAAAATCAAAATAATGCATGATTTTTTATTTCTTTTTTAGACTGGTTTTTCAAAAAGGTTTCAGAGGGTCAATGATAATATCATATCAGAGTGGTAGGGTGAGATTTTAGAGTGATTCAGATCGCACGGTTTTTAGGGTGTTTCAAATTTCATGATTTTTCGGAGGGGTTTACTTATAGATCTGATTGAGACCAGGTAAATGGCTGATTTTTCAAAGGCAATTAGGCAACAATGTTGTTCTTCATAAGGGCAGAACACGATTTCTTTTTTTTCTATGTTTTGGACAATGTCTTTACTCGGCAGGGACTGTAGAGCCCATGCAGTTCGCCTTTATTAACATCACAAAATGGCCACCGCTCTTTAGAAAGAAAGAAGTGTTCAAACCTATACTGATCTGGGTGGGCTACATCGGAAAATATAACATCCACCATGCCAACTAACATCCTATATTTCCATGGATGTCTGCATCTTCAATGATTGGTATAACACTGGGACGCTTCTGTGCCATGTTGAGCAAGCCCCTACCACTTCTTGGAGAAAACTCAATAGCATACACCATGCCAGAAGCAGCACCAAGATAAAAAACACGAGACCCAAAAATTGTAGACAATCCCATGGAGACAGTGGATTAGATAAATTACTGAAAAAGAATCCCAAAAAGAAAAACATATCAGATAGTCGCAAACGACTCGAACAAAAGACAGATCTGAAAGCCGAAACACAACTCAACAGAGGGTCGAAAAACGACTCGACAGAAGTTGCACCGAAGGGGTGAGCAACATACTCGTCTTGAAAATCGTGACAATACTTCAAGTACGAAGAATGAACACAGCTAAAACGAATCTGGCTCTGAAACCATGTGAAGAGTATCAGGTTTCTCTGAAGAGACTCAGTGTCTATTAAATATATATATATATAGACAGACTTGTCTTTTATAGACAAATTATAAATGACAATAATAGAAACTAAATCACAAGCACCCATACTATGCACAAAATTATCATAAAATACAAGATATGGTACCACCCTTCCCATATATACTAATTACAATATACACCTTCCATAATAACATGATATACAACATATGCTTTTCTTTCACAATGCATAGTAATGTAAAGGGGCTTGCACCTGCCTTTCTAGAGGTGGATCATGTTATTTTGCAACCTTTGTTTATGATCGCACTTACTATAGATGCGTTTTCTTTATCAATCATTGTGTCGAACTTTGCAAAATTTTGAAATCAATTCTATTCCTATGTGGAAATCCAATTTTCTACCAAAATTAAATCCCTTACGTTCAGCTTCTAGAGATAAATACATTGGTAAGATGATTCAAAAATTTCCCTCTGATAAAAATATATTCTCCAAACCAAAAGAGTATAAAAACCGTCATATTCTACAAAACCACATAAGCACTTATTCTCTCCACTTCTGTCAACAAAGGTTTCTAAGTAGAAATGGTTACCACATTAGTCATCTCATCAACGTTATGCAATCCTCTATTTTATTTCACCTTTTGAAATAGAATAGACTACAATTCTTTCACACGAGAGAGAGACAGGGAGGATTTGATGAGTGCCTTCGGGATCCATTGGAAGAGATTCCTATTTCTTAAAACTGAATAAAAATAACAATGTCAATTTGTTTTGATGGAACATACATGTCTGAACTTTGGGCTGAAATAGAGATATCATTTCCATCTCCCACTCCCATTATGCTCCCATTATGGGATCCAAATGGAAAATATGGTTGATCTTCTAAAAACTGTATCTCTAAAAAATGTATTTTCAAGTACCCAAACGGCCCCTTGATCATTGTCATGATCTTCACAAGAACACCAAAAACATATGAAAGAAGTTTATATAAGGATGCTACTTTATAATGTAGAACTACAGATGCCCTCAAAAATCCATCAGAAAAAGTAGTTTTAATGTTGAAAATCCCTTTGATTGATCATCTTGATATCGAGATATATGACTATGAAAAATAAAAAGATTTTAAATCTCAAAATATTGCATTTAAAAACATATTATCTACACCGTCCATTTTCAATATTTTCAAATGTTTATAGATCTACTTGATTTTAACCATTTTTAAAAATTAAAATTTTATTTAAATATAAAAATAGATTTTGAGATAATCCTAAGAACATTTGAAATCAAAATTATTTGAAACTGCACCTTACCTCTACACCTACATATGCATCCGTATGCAAAACTGCACCCAAAACATATTAAGCACATTTCTTGAGGCCTGTAAAACGTGGATTTTGGTAGATATGCATAGACATGCAACTATAATAATGTTTTCCAAAGATGAAACATTGCACTCCAAACCAGCTTTAATCATATATTCGTTTTGCTTGTTGCAGTATGCTGGGCCAAAGCGGCTGCCAAAATCTTTAACTTTAGGCCCTTCATCAAGGTGAAACAAAATCAGCCCACCCAAGATTTTGAAAATGAACGCATATACTATGCTCCCTCCAGAGCATATTGTATGTTGACTCCTGCGAAACACTGACATGGGAGGTTTTTTTTCTAATTTAAACTATTGGGATCCATCTAGATGATTATTTTCGAGGTAAAAAAAAAATTGGATTTTGAGTTATTGAAGATCTACATCTTTTGCTACAAAAAGGGATATTAGGATGCCAATTTTTGTAGGCATATAGAGAAAGATAATGTTTATTTTTTATTTTCTTTGAGGTTAGTTACCGGATTCTAGTGATCACATCCCTGAATTTTAGAGCTAAAATATAGTGCAAGTTTTGCTGAAAGAAGTATGTGGATGTGGGAATGAGGTTGAGGTCGAGAGGTCGTGGTGGTAGCACCACTTGAGCTCAGTTACCGGTTTAAGTTTTTCTCAGTTACCGGTTTAAGTTTTTCATACCTATTGACCCATTTGAAAACTACTAATTATTTCTAAAAAAATAAGTCAGGGCCTGTATTCCCCACTAATCTACCCAAAAAACATTATCTGGATGCATACTCCCGTGGACTAGGTAATTTTTTGGTTTTACTCCCGTGGAGTAGGAAATCTTTGGCTTTACTCTCGTGTAGGAAATCTTTTGTTTTGAGAATTTTCAAAAGAAAAAAAGTGAAGTAAGCGTGATAAATAATGCCTAAAATGTTAAGGATAGGGTTTCTAGAGCATACCCCTCGAGTATTTTTCAAACCACACCAACTACTCTTAATATTATTCGTATTTGCATCCACCTAGCAAGTAGGAAAGTACTTTTTTTTTTAAACTAAAGTCCCCTCATATGTAAACTTTAAAATTTATGTAAAATTTAAAATTTGAGATATTTTCTCTTTAAAAATTTGAAATTTGATGTAGATTATCTCTCCAAAAATTTTGAGATAGCCACTCTCCCTAAAAAAAATTAAGATAGCCTCTCTCTAAAAAAATTTGAGATAGAAACTTAAAATTTTATTTAATTTCTCTCTCTAACAATTTTGATATAATTTTTCTCTCTCTAAAAAATCATATATCTAAAAATTTGAGATAGTTTCTCCCTCTAAAAAATTTGAAATAATATTTTTATATAGAACTTTGAATTTGAGATAGTTTCCCTCTCTATAAATTTTAAGATAGTTTATCCATCTAAAACTTTGAAATTTGAGACAGTTTCTTTAAAAAATTTGAGATGGCTTCTCTCACTAAAAATTCTGAAATAATTTCTCTCTCATCATTGTCAAAGTCTTTTTTCAACTAATTAAGATCGGCTACAAAATCTTTGTTTGTCATTCTGCTCTATCAAAAGTCATACCTTCAATGAGGCCATAAAGTCTTAGACTTTTCTAAACTATTTCCAACCATGTACTTTATGACCTACTCATTACCTTTTTTTTAGCCTTCCTCTTGACCTAACTCGTACTTCGTAACGCCTGATGTCTATGTCATACACGTCCAACCCACCTTAGTTACTTTCTATCATCTTATTGCCTATTAGTGTCACATCTAAATGTATTCATTTCGAATTATGTCCCCTCTTATTTTGCCACTCATCTATTTCAACATCATCGTCTCAGCTACACTCATTTTATAAGTACGTTGTTTTTTAGCCGCTGAACGTTCCGCTCCATAAAGTAAAGTTAGTCTTACAACTGTTTTATAGAACTTACCTTTCAATTTCATTGATATGCACCAATCACTTAAAACTCCAGTTGCACATCTCCACTTCTCCTGCCCAACTCTAATTCTATGTGCGACATCTTCTTTAATCTCTCCATTTTCTTGAATTATAGACCCAATATATCAAAAGTGAGATAGTTTTTCAAAAAAAAAAACTTGAAATTTGATATGGTTCTCTTTAGAGCAATTAACATCAGCCGTCCATTTTGATAAGATGCTTAGATTTAGGACTAAGAAGAATTATTTCTTTTCTAATTTTTTTAGATGGCTTTATTATCATTAAATAAACAATATTAAAAAAAGAAAAAAAATGATTTTAACTTTGTAACAGCTAAGATCTTGAAATTCACCAAATGAATGGTCTAGATTCATTATTGGAGGGGACTCATTTTGACCATATATAGGGTTCAAATTGAACTTTTTTTTTTGAAATTGATTATTGAGATGAAGAGAGTGTGTGCAAAAGTTTAGATCATACAAACACTACAAACATTGTTTTCTAGAAGTATGGTTGCATTGTCCTATGATATAACCTACGCAACGCATGAAATCACTACCCAAAATTTAAACTCTAATCATGAATGTAATAGGAAACATAAATGTGAATCTCATCCAAAGGCCTCGTTTGGAACCATGGGTTAACAAATCGATGTTTTGAATCAAAACCGTGTTATGTCGAAACCTTGATTATGTTAAGACAGGGTTATTCAAAAAAGACTTGTTTGGATGGCTTTCAATGATGCCTAGGTGATCATTTTTTGTATAACTTGGTTTGCTATTGCACATACAAAGACAGAGAGAGATAACATATCAAATTTTAAATTTTGAGATAGTTTTTCTCTCTAAAAAATTTGAGATGGTTTCTCTTTCTAAAAAATTAAAATTTAATATAGTTTCCCTCTCCAAAAATTTTGAGACATTTTCTATCTAAATATTTAAAATTTCAGTTAGTTGACAAGTTCTCTCTCCAAAAATTTTGAGATAGTTTCTATCTCTAAAACTTTTCAAGTAGTTTCCTCTAAAATTTTAAGATACTTTTTTTCCCTAAAACTTGAAATATAATATAGTTTCTCTCTCTAAAAATTTTAAGAAAATTCTCTCTCTAAATTTCTCTCTTCAAAATTTAAAATTTGATATAGTTTATCTCTCTCTAAAAAATTTGAGATAGTTTCTCTCTAAAATATTTTAGGTAATTTCTCTCTCTAAAATTTCAAGTACTTGCTTTCTTTTAAGATAGTTTCTCTCTCTAAAACTTTGAGATTTTCTCTCTATATATTTTTTTTGGTAATTTTTTTCTCTAAAATTTAATGCAGTTTCACTCTCTAAAATTTTACAATACTCTCTCTAAAACTTAAAATTTGAGATAGTTTCTCTCTATAAATTTTCAAGCAACTTCTCTCTCTAAAATTTGATGTAGTTTCACTCTCTAAAATTTTAAGATACATTTTCTCTAAAACCTGAAATTTAAGGTAGTTTCTCTCTCTAAAAATTTTGAGATAGTTTCTCTTTCTAAATTTCTTTGAGTAGTTTCTATCTCTAAAATTTGATATAGTCTCTCTCAATAAAATTTTAAGATACCTTCTTTATCTAGAACTTAAAATTTGATATATTTTCTCTCCCTAAAAATTTTGAGAAGGTTTCTCTCTAAAAATTTTGGTTAATTTCTCTCTCTAAAATTTGATATAGTTTCTCTCTCTAAAACTTCAAAATACTTTCTCAATCTAAACCTTAAAATTTGAGATACTCTCTCAAAAAATTTTGAGATAGTTTCTCTCTCTAAAGAATTTCAGGTAGTTTTTCTCTCTAAATTTTGATATAGTTTTTCTTTCAAAAATTTTAAAATATGTTTTCTCTATAGAACTTGAAATTTGAGATAGCTTCTCTCTCGATAATTCTTGAGATAGTTTCTCTCTCTAAATATTTCTAAGTAATCTCTCTTTGAAATTTGATATAGTTTCTCTTTAAAAATTTAATATTTTTCACTCTAAAACTTGATATTTGATATAGTTTCTCTCTCTCAAAATTTTCAATAGTTTCTCTCACTAAAATTTGCTATAGTTTCTCTATCCAAAATTCTAAGATAATTTGCCTTTCTAAAACTTAAAATTTGAAGTAGTATCCGTCTCCGTCTTTAATTTGCGGCAAGATTTTGAAATAATTAATTGCATTTAATACAATGGTCAGCTATAGTGTGCCAAAATAATATTATCGTCAGTTATATTATATTGAATTTCCTCTTTCATACTTACACAAAGTCATGATTTAGATAACCCTATTTTTTCCATGATTTTATGTATCCATGTTTTGGCCCTCTTACTTGTTTTAGAAAAGATTATGTATCCAAAAGAGTTGTCAAATTTGAAAAAGTATAGAATGAAACCATTTACTTTTGATACAAGATGATCGCATTAATCTTAACCATTGGATGCGACATTGGGTGATTGCAATTATTCCATTGTCTAAAGTTCTAACTTCAAAAAAAAATTTTTCGAACTTAATGAAATATCTAAGCTATCAAATTTCACTTCAAATGATTGTAAAGAATTGTGACCACTTTGTATCAAAAGTAAATAATCTCATTATAACAGTCTTTCTTATTAAAGATAAAAAAGATACCCTGGTATTATAAAATATAGTTTTAAATACCCTGGGATCTAAACGACCCAAAAGTGACTTACGATGTATTTCAAATACCAAATCCATAAGAATCTATCCCTCAAATACACATTCGAAAAACGAATAGGTCCTTATTTCAACTCTTCTCAAATACCAAAGAAATTTAAAACATGTTTCATGTATTTCAATATTTTGAAACATACACTCCTTGAATCGCAAATTTCTTAAAGGAAAAAGTTTATATAAGGCTGCAACCTTAAAATGTAGAATTATCTATCGGATAATGTTGTTTAATGTTAAAAAAATTTCTAATTGATCATCTCGACATCGAGATATATGAATATGAAAAAAAAAAAAAAATTGAGTCCCAAAAATAATGCATCTTACAACACATTATCTAAACCATCCATTTTCGAGATTTTCATATGTTAATAGATCTTGATTTTAACCATTTTTAAAATTTAAAATTTTATAATTAGATATGAAAATAAATTTTGAGATCATCTTAAAAAAAAATTACACCAAAATTACACACATTATCTAGACCGTCCATTGTCCTAGCTTTCAATTTTATAATAGGGATGAAAAATACATTTCAGATCGATTATAAGAGTTTCAGCGTCTAAAATACAACTTATAACGAGATTTTGAGGTGCATCTTACCATTGTTTAAGATTGACACCTTATACAAACCTCACCCTTATTAGAAAGGCCAATATTTTCCTTTCAGCACAACGCATTCATGCATTATTTGTTAAAAAAAATGCAATTTTTGATAATGAACCCTATAATAAGAGTTCAAATAAAACTGCTAAAAACAGAATTATTAAGTGTCTAAATTTCTAAAATATCACATCCAACATTTTTAATGTGTACAAGAGTGCATAAATCATAATCAAGCCATGCCCATGTTACAGAGCTTCATCTTACCAGCCCAACTGTACGTCCTCCCACTTCCGGCCAAAAAGGGTGAGATGAAATGATTGAGCCCTCATAACAATCCATAATATTGCTTTAAATTCTTTGAAGGCCTGACTTGAAGGAAGATTCTGAATCACCTCTGGCTCGAGTGGTCAGCAGTAAGCAGTTAACATTAGCAACTACCAAAAAATGAAAAGACTTCATGATAAAGGAAACGATCAGCCTGCAAAACTTCAAAATGAAAACCTTGAAAACTGCCCACAAAAAAAAAATGTCTTTGAATCTCTCCATCTTCTACCCATGGCTCTCTTATTTTTTCTAAGTTTTTTATTATTATTTTTTTTTAAAGTTCTACCCATGGCTCTCTCTCTCTACATTCTATCCATGATCCTCTTCCTAGAAACAGAATTGTCAAACTCCCTATTTTGTGACCAAACTTTGGCTCTCTCACCAAGACTCAGCCCATGACCCAAATCTTTTCTTTGTGCTGTTGGCTGAGTAGAAAATGAAACCACACATTGTAACTTCCGATCATCCGACCATCACGACCGTCAAATCAATCAATCATTCTCTCTTCTTCTCAGGACTGTTGCAAATATTTCTGAGCAATTGCTTGGAGCACATTTCCTGCACCTGAGCGTGCTTCACGCGGTTAGCCTTTACCCACGCCGGTTCCTGCAAAGTGCAAACCCAGTCAAAATATGAATATCCCATAGAACGCCTAGTTCCTTTGATCTCTCTCTTAACATTAAAGTTAAATCAATTATTACCACTCCCAAATGCCCCCCAGACACGCACACAGATGCAAGTGGCCTGAAAATTTTGAGAGAGACACAACAGGACTGAGTACACTTGCTAGGCCACCCTGGCCACCCACTGATAAGAGAGATGAGAGAGAGAGAGAGAGAGATGCTCTATAATTAATAAGATCCGAGAAATTGAGAAGCTCCTCCCAAAGAGAGCGAGATAAGCGCATTTGTTTGTAAGAGTGCGTGTATCTCTGTACACTCGCCATTGTGAGGGGGGGAGAGAGAGAGAGATTCAAAGGTGCAATGAGAGCTGATAAAACGCAAAAAGAGATACCTCGGGCACCACGCGAGAGAAACCAAATTTGATCAGAAGCAATATGTGTTCCATTATGAGAATTGCTGCAAGACCAGGTTCTATTTTCCATGTCCCTTCTTGATCATATAAGCAAACCAGGAGTGCACAGTTTGTGCAAATGGACATCATGATTAAGAACTGGAAGAAGCCAATGACAAGTTCTGAATTAGAACAGACTTCACATTGCAATGTCAAGTCCCAACAAATATCAAAATGGCAATCCAGAGGTTACAAAGTTAGATCCACAGATCATGGAAAAAAAATTTCAGGATTCTTTAAAATTGGAAAAACAAAGAAATACTATGAACCAAGAGTAAGTACCACAGAACCTTTAAAACATGTATTCATAATTAAAAAAATAAAAGTACCTAATATGAAAAATAAAAAAATGTTGCTGAAGAAAAGAGAAACTCATCTAACAAGGAAAAAGACAGATTTCCAGTGACTCTAACTTTCGGTGAATATATGTCTGGCAGTTCAAGGTTCTGCACATGCACTTTGTATCACACCTGTCTTGGACCTTGTTCACCAAGTTCGGTTGAATACCACACAAGGCCACACCCCCTGAGATAACTTACTCACATTAGAAAGATAAGATAGATTCAACATGCATTTTCAGGGGGGATTTGACCAACTGAATGAGAATATAGTAAGTGGTCACTTCATCACCAAACATTTCCTATATCTTTTCTCCCTCTCAACCTTAATGGTTGCCTGCATTTTTGTGTATTTCACGTGCTGTATATTATGATATGGATGGAGGATGACACCACTTCGAAGAAATCCATGCTCTCAATTAATTTGGGGTTGCTCGAGAATAGAGATTGAGTATATAACAACTGCTACTAATCCATTCTGCAAGAATGTAACTGCTCCCAATCCATGGCTGCATTTATAACTTCTGTGGGAGAGGGGTACAATCCCATCCCAACTACAAACAGCTTATGGGGGAGCATTGTTACCATTTTAAATTGATGGATAGAGGTAGATGAACTTAGTTAAGCATGGCACGCTGGATTAATGACTTCAACCCCTCAACTATACAAAGGCATGAAGATGTTGGTCACTTGGTTGAAGGTCCTTCAGCAAGTGGCAGGTTGGAAACTGCAGATGATGCCGTGCTATGTTAGATTTGTTCTTGATTTACTGCCCCTTGCCCATCACCTGCATCCTAATTCTCTAATGGGTCATTTGGGACTTGATATTTGCAAAAACTTATTGCACATCGGTATATCAAATTCTAGTATTTGTAAAATATAATTTTTGAAACAATGTGATTTGGGTAGCTTATGCATGAACCTAACATATAACAATCCCCTATTTGGCTCATTTAAATGCAAAACAGCTTTTGGCAATTGTTATTAAACCAGTTTAGCCGTTTATTTCATAATTTATGATTATATATTAGTATTTCTCCATTAGGGAACTTAGGTGTGGATTCAATAGACGATAAGATGAGGGAAAGTAGGCGTAAGTGGGCTGACTATGTACAGCACTAATACAACACTGGTTAGGAGATGCGATTTGGTTCAAGTGGAAGGCTCTAAAAGGATTGAGGAAGGCTCAAAAAGATATGGATACAAGTCGTGAGAAAAGATATGGCAACTTTTGGCTTTACCAATAAGCGTAAATTTGGCCGCCTTGCCGCCTAGGTAGCTATGTTTTCAAACTCCCTAGGCATGGACTAGGTGGACGGACTAGGCGGGTGCATCTAGGCACCGCCTAAGTGGCATAAAAAGCAGGCTCCTAGGGGCCGCCTCGACCAATCAAAACCGAGGGCAGAATATGCCCCTCAGCCATCGGGTAAATTCATCATTTCGAAGGGGTTTTAGGGGCCATTCTTGGCCCCAAAAATATTTTTTAGTGATGTTTAGAGTGAGAAAAACTTTGAAAAAAACAAGATTTGTGAAGAAATCAAAAAAAATTTATGCGGAGGAGAAGGATGACTCTGATGATGTTGGCTTGGCATTATCATCAGATTCAAGTGCACTGGATGCCGAACGTCGACCTCATGTTGCTAGTGATGGTGAAAGTCAACACTATAATTGGGTTCATCATGTTTGTCGGGTGAAGAAGACTACTTCTTGTAGTTTATGGCCTTTGAATGTCGGACGGGACTTTTTTTATTACTTATGAGTATTTGTTGTGACCTGTGACTTGCGAGATTTAATGGACATCTCAAGATGCTTTTATCTTTTAATGTTGCTTTTGAGTTTTAACTATTCCATTTAGAGTCTAAAGTTGCATAAGCTTATGTTTGATCTGTACTTCTGACTTCTAAACAATGTATTATATACAAAACTTATTAAATAGAAAATACAATTTTATATACAATAAAAGGGGGGGAGGTGTGGGGGGTCGAACAATCCACTAGGATCTACCCCTCCCCCCAATGCAGGCCGCCTTTGTGTCTGGGCGCCTACCTAGGCGGCCGCATCCACCTTGTTGACATTGGGTCTTACTGAGAATATGGCCCTTGATAGAGAAAAATAGAGGAATAAGATTCATGTAACTGGCACCAATTAATTAGGATAAATCTTGGATGACAATGATATTAGTATTTCTCCACTTAAAATAATTTATTAGAAAGAAGCTATCAATGATATGAGGAACAAATTAGCCGGTATAGATATTATTTTGTATAAGATTTTATGGTCAAATTTGATTTACGTTCCCCTCTCTCCAGAATGTTTTCGAACATATGGCTTATTCAAACAAGTCATTTATGAAATATGCAATTATTAAATAATATTAATTATGAGTAACATGACCAACAAATATATTCTACCCATTTTGGAAAAGTACACAATGAGACCATTTACCTTTTGCACAAGGTAGTCACAATTAATCTTGACCATTGGATATGAAATTGGATGGCTGCATTTATTCTATTGACGAAGCTCAAACTTTAAAAGAAATTTTCTCAAACTTTGTGACACACCCAAGCTATGAGATTTCATATCAGATGGCTGCAAGTAATTGTGCCGTTGTATCGAAGGTAAATGGACTCATTGTACACAGTCCCTGTTATTTTTAATACATATTTATTTAGTCAAATATTTAAATGAACACTATTACAATGATAATAATAATACAAATAAATATTATAATTATATAATAATACAACATTTTATTATAATATTAATAAATTAAAATATACAATATTTTATAATTAATATAATACAATATTACTATCTCAAGATCATCATCATCTGAACCTTATCCCAACAATTTGGGGTCGCCTAATATTAATATAATAAGATCATCATCATCATCATCATCATAGCCTTTTTCTCATTTAAATAGGGTCGGCTATAATATAATAACATAACAACATAATATTATAATAAAAATATATAAAATGATCACTTTTCAAATAAAAACTATTTTAAAAAACAATAATAATTATAAATAAGAAAATAAGGTATATATTTATTATATTTAGCGTTATTACGGAATAACAGCGAAGTTTTCCTGATACTTGTTTTTTCAAATGCGTAACATTTTTTTAAAAAGAAAGACAGAACTGCCCATTTTGATTTTTTAAAAAACAAAAAATAAGCTTTAACAGTTTTTGAAACACCGAAAAGTAACCCAATTCGGTTTTTCAACAACCAAAATTGGGTTACATCCCTTAACAACCGAAAACCAACCCAATTCCAATTTTTGGTTTTGAAAAACCAAAAAAGAGACATTTTTCGGTTTTTCAAAAACCAAAAATCTCTCTTTCTAGTAAATTTTCCAATAAGTTACTGGAAAATGAAAGAGAGTTTTCGGTTTTTGAAAATTCGAAATATCCAATTTTTTATTTTTGAAAAATCGAAAATACGACAATTTCGGATTTTAAAAAATCGAACATCTCTCTCTTTCTAGTAAAGTTTCCAGTAAGTTCCTGGAAAATGAAAGACAGTTTTTAGTATTTGAAAAAAAGAAAATATCCAATTTTCGATTGTTTGAAAAATCAAAAATGACAATTTAGGATTTTCAAAAATCGAAAATATGTCTCTTTCCAATAAATTTTCCAGTAAGTCACTAGAAAATGAAATATAGTTTTCGATTTTTTAAAAACACTGAATATATCCAATTTTTTATATTTGAAAAACCGAAAATATAACATTTTCGGTTTTTGAAAAAACCGAAAATCTGAGTCTTTCCAATAAGTTACTGGAAAATGAAAGATAGTTTTCAGTTTCTAAAAAACCGAAAATATCCAATTTTTAATTTTTGAAAAACCGAAAACACGACAATTTCAGTTTTTCAAAACCAAAAATCTTTCTTTCCAGTAAATTTTCTAATAAATTATTGGAAAATGAAAGATAGTTTCCCGTTTTTTAAAAGCTGAATTGGGTAACTTTTCGGTTTGTCAAAAACCGAAAAAGCTTATTTTTCGGTTTTTTAAAAACCAAAAAATTTAAACATTTCGGTTTTTCAAAAACCCAAAGGGGCAGTTTTGACTTTTTTTTTAAAAAAAAATGTTATGAAGTTGAAAAACAGGTATACATGTACGAGCAAAAACTTCACGGTAATTCTATAATAATGCTAAATATAACGGATACATACGTTATTTTCTCTAATAATATTAATATACAAAAATACTATAATTTTATAATAAAAATTATTACAATAATTATATAATAATACAATATGATATATACTATAATTGTATTAAAATATCATAATTATTGTAATCATATAGTAATACAATATGATTTTATCATTGCTCCATAGTGTGAGCACCTTAACGTAATTAGTATTAATATGATATCATAATATTAGTAAATATTGTAATAAAAGTAATAAAAATATACAATGAAAAGAAAAAAGGGAAAAGCTCCACACCCTACTGCAAAAGCTAGCTTTCACAAAAGCTTGCATTTGCTCATTTCCAAGTTTGTTTTAGAATGAGCATATACGGGATATGAGAGGTTTTAAGGATATATACATCCTGGACATGATCTCTAAAAATACACCCATATGACCTAGGCCACCGAAACGTGGATATGAAAAAGAAGGATTTGCAATCCCACACAACCCATAAATTTTCCACTTTGTACTAAGAAGTAGAAAATATAAATAAACAAAATATTTTGGTCCAAGCCTGTATGAACCAGCAGGTTCACACCAGTTTAACCAGTCTAACTTGGCTAGCTCGTACCAACTTTGACCGGTTCGACGCCCACCCGGTTCGGACACTTGACCAACCAGTGGGATCACCGGTTCAACGGTTCCCAGTTAGAAGCAGCAGGTCCAGTCTGGTCATAGCATTGATAAAAACATCTAATAGATGATAAAATAATAATATTGAAAACCGCAAAACAACAATTAGATAGAGAATTCAACAAGCACCAAATGGTCTATAACATGAAGCCATTACAGTCTTTGCCAAAGTTTCAACTAATCAAAATCTATTGAAGCTGGGAGAAACCACAGCACAGAGCAAGCTCAAATGACCACTAACTTGCAAGCAACCATAAATCAGATTAAATCACCGAAGGTTCAGGAGAGTACTAACTTGAAATATGTTTAACCATGCCCCAATTGTTGACGCGGCACGTGGGACAGGCCTCCGTAACATGGCCAACAACTTCAATGCATCTGTTCTGATCTCTGTAATATTGTTCTGCCAGTCAAGAAAAAACTCAGGGCTATATATATTAAAAAGGAAGAAGAAGAAATGTTACAAGAAGAGCCAATGACTGGGTCAACTACCAATTGATATTAATGTATGGTCTTTACAATTATTTTTGTAATTATAATTACTCTATCCAAATTCGATAGCTAACTAGGACAAGCCGATATCCATGAATTTATAGTGCTGAGAAATAGATAAGACTTACCAGGGCTGCAAAAGAAAATGCAAGAGGGAATGCACATGCAAACATCATGATCATTCCAAATTGCAAGGCTAACTCCAGAAAGTCTGCAGAAAGGAACTGCATTGAATAAGAGAAACAAATGAACCAACCAAATGGACTGCAAACTCAAATCCTTATATACCATCAAATAAACCATCTTCAACTTCATCCCCAATACTTGCAGAATATGTGGGTTTCATGTATTCTTTCTCTACTCTTGTTACTGGCAGCATCGGCTTGCCTTCTGATGATCCTTTTTCATGTTTTCTCTTTCTTCATGACAGTAAAGGCATCCACGATCAATGTTGTGTAGGGCGAAATTGACAATGTTCAGTGCTTGATGTTGTAATTCAGATTCAAGAAAGTAATGGATGCACTAAAACTAAGGTCAAAAAGCTTACCGTGAGGCTCTGAATTTTGTACAACTGTACTTCAGGTAAGGAATGGAGTTTTCTACAAGATTCTCCAACACCTACAACAGATCACATCAATAATATTCCAAATCTTCATGAATATATTGATGTAAGAACATAAAAAAGCACACTGCTTACCTGCGATACAATTAGTCGCTGTATTAAAAATTGGCGAAGTGTCATAAAGTTACGATGACGAAGTGCATGATAGAACAAACCAATATAGGACTGCATAAAGTAGAGGCCGAAAACCTGCATATGAAATTTTATGGGTCATGTGTGAGTAGTACTTATGCAAGAGAGAAGTGTCCTTGCGAAGATGGACAATGGACAAACATAGTCTGCAGTGGTCATAACCAACCGATGAAATGATGAGTGGCAATGGAGAGAGAGCCAAACCAGAATCAGACACAACCCAATGGTGGTTCCACTCTCTCTCCATCACGGTTTATCATTCCATTGGACATTGATGATCCCTTCAGATCTCCATAGTCTATTGAAGATTGTATTACATACTTTGCCAAGTAAAGAAGCACCAAAAGACCAACTGCAATTTTTCAGAAACCCAATTTTTCATCTCTATATTACCTTGTAAACTAAGCTATCAGCACTAGACTCCCGGCTTTTGTTGTCCTCATTCTTTATAAGACACACCGACACCTTACCACCAAGCCTAGTATAATATTGAATGGCCAACAGATACAAGGCCGTCAATCCAAACCTGAAAGACAAGTTTGTTCAACCAAATGCAATTACCCACACTGCGGATAGGAAATTCTCCAACTGCTTAACGTATGATAATATCTGTTCTCAACATATATACAAGAGAAATTGACAATGATGAGTAAAACACCCGAGTGATT
Organism: Amborella trichopoda; assembly: GCF_000471905.2. The sequence continues at coordinate 3,971,476 of NW_006499912.1, read as the reverse complement.
GCATAGTTCAAAACTTACTATGCATGAATAATGAACAACTTGGAGTATTGTTACCATCAATGAAATTAAAATATATAATCCATCCCCAATCTCAATCAAAGAAACAAAACATACAAGAAAAATAGGCCTTTCAATGAAATGTTATTTCCATCCATGTAAAGGATATGATGCAAATAAAAAGGTGATTTTTTTTTTATTATATTTTTTTTTATTATTGTTTTCTCCCAGCATCAGTTGGTACCAGAGCAAAGAAGATCCAGACATCGCAATGCCACTGAAAACTAATCCGGCTATGGATGAGCGCATGGGACAAATTTTAGAAATTCTAACCAAAAGTCATGAAAGACATTTGAAGTGACGTTCGTGAAATGAATCAGCGATTGCGACAATTAGAGAACACCTTCAAGATGATGGTCCTCGCAATCACATAGATCTAGTGCCAACTTTTACCTAAGATACAAAACTACCTCCACAATCGACTCCAAATGCCGATCTTATACGCCACAAACAAATTGTGATGCAGGAATCACAATCTAAGGAACATTCACAAAATCTTGATATCAAGATCGCTCTTCTAAAGTTACATGAGGAGCTTAAAAGGAAATCAAGACTATGATTGATATCTTAGAGTTTCCTTATAAGCTGCATATCAAGTACTAGATTTATAAGTTCACGAAAAAAGAAAAAGAACCAAGATGAATGAATGGACTATACCACCAATTATTCGATTGGCCTCTAAAGGATGTAAGCTCGAGGTCGAGCTTCTCCAAACCCCAAGAGAATGATGCAAATAAGAGAGTGATTTTTTTAATTTTTTTATTTTTATAATATCTAGGACTTAGAAATTATATTATTTGGATTTTTAGTTTTTTTTAGGGTAATTCTTGTCTTTTTTTTGTTGTAAAGTCTTAAGGGGTAGAATTGAAAGTTTTGTGTTTTTGTTTTTGGAAAAAGATGGATATGGACAAGGATTAGCATGGTTGGGTTGGTTAGGATATGTTAGACTTAGACTTGTTTTTAAGAGAAAAGCGAGAGATAGAGGTATATTTTTATGGGTTTTTTTTCTTCTAAGTGTATTTTAAAGGGAAAATGTCCCTTCTTTATAGAGAGGGTGATTGGAGAATAAAGAAATAGTTTGACCTTGTGAAAAGATCTTAGGGTGGACTCCCTTGCAGACCAAGAGAAAGGGTATAATCTCTGAAGCCTCTTATTTTATCTTTTATTTTTTCTGATTTATTTTTCTCCCTACATCAAGATAGGAAGTTATGAGAATACAAAACTAGAAGCTGGGGAATTAAAGCACAGATGGTTGTAAAAGGGTAGGTCAATATGAGGACAGAGAGGTCATGAAGAAGAGTGGAAGCTACTATGCTAACATAATAATGGTATTAATATATTGTTAAATGTGATGTCACTAAGATTCACACCCACTTTTAGCCTCACTAAAAGCATATTCAATAGATTCTACGCTTATGTAGGACAATTGTGGAGATTCGCTCCCTTGGGTAAAAGCCTATCTATTAGCCTCTGGCCCATAATCTTTCTTCTCACACAGTTCAAGAAGATTGAAAAAGGTTTTTTTCAATTCTGTGTAAGCATCAGAAGGATACAAGCGTCCTCAATTCTAGACAAGCGTTAAAATCTCCACTCTAAACGAACAAACTCTGAGCAAGCTTGGGAAAGAAACCCAAAAATTACTCTTCCGTTCACATGAACTAGTACAATGAACATCTGCCTTCAAGGAAACATCCTCAGACCTTTATAACCCTATTAAAGTTGAAAGTTTACATCCATATACAACCCCAAAATTAAGGATGGCATTTTGGAAATGGCATAACATATTGAAAAGAAAGACCCTAGATTTACCAAATGCACTTAAATAGCACAAGAAGGGGTTAAAAGCACCATCACATAGGCATCTCCAAGATGTGATAGCACGTAGCACCTACACTGTGCAGGATTTTGACATATCATGTTCCAATATGAGCATCTCACAATCATTCAAATGGCTTACCTAATGTATCTGTATTCTTCAAAAGAAAGCCTAATTTTCTAACAACCCAAACGACAACAACCTTAATCAGTTTCCAATAATCAGATTCATACTCATGGTTCTCAAATGCTATGAAGGTTGATAAATCTCGCCCTAAACTTAACGAGTTCGTTATGGTTCATGAATTTCCTAAGCCCGTCAATCAAGCACACTTCTTCTGGTGCCACTTTTATCCTACATCCTAGCATCAATGGAAGTATCATTTCACCTAGGTCCCTTAACCTAGATGATATAAGACCAATGAGCACTAGAACTTTCATCATCATCAATAGAGCCTTATCTCAACTATTTGGGGCAACCTACACGAATCACATTCCACCATTCTGCTCTATCAATGGCCATACCCTCAGACCATAGGTCATCATACCTCTTCGCACTACTTTCATCCACACCCTTTTGGGCCTTTCCCCTGCCTATATAGAGCCTTCCACTTGAACCAAATCACCCCTCCTAGCTAGTGTTGTTCTAAGTCGTCATTGTACATGGATAGACCACCTAAGTTTACTTTCCCTCATCTTATTGCCTATTGGAGTCATCCTTAAGTTCCCTTGAATGCATTCATTCCATAGTCTATCCTTTCTTGTCATGCCACTTATCCATCACAACATCCTTATCTTAGTTGTACTCATTCTATGGATACATTGTTTCTTGACCACCCAACATTCCGTCTCGTAAAGCATGGCTGGACTTACTGTCGTCTTATAGAACATCCCCTTCAATGTCAGTAATATGTGACGATCACATAAGACCTCGGAAGCACATCGCCACTTCCTCCACCCAGCTCTATTTCTATGCACGTCATCTTCCTCAATCTCTCCATTCTCATGAATTATCATCCAAAGATACTGAAAATAATTTCCTTTAGGTATTTCTTGGCAGTAAATTTTAACTAATTCCTCGTTTATACTCCTATTAGTACTAAACTTGCATTCCGTATATTCTGTCTAGTCCAGCTAATTTTAATACCTTTTAATTCTAAGGCATCCCTCCAAAGTTATAACTTTGTATTGATGTTATCTCTAGTCTCATTAATCAAAGCTTTGTCATCCACAAAGAACATACACCAGGGTACCTCATCCTGTAGACGTTGAGTTAACTCATCTATAACCAAACGAAGAGATATGGGCTCTATGCTGACCCCTAATGAAGCCACTATTATTGAAAATTCACTTCTCTCTACTAGTTCTCTTCACACTAGTTAGCGCTCCCTCATACACTTCTCTCACCATGTCAATATATCCTCTAGAGACTCCTTTCTTTCCCAACACACCAAATTAACTCTCTAGCTTCCCTATCGCATGTTTTTTTTACATCAATAAAGACCATAAGAAGGTCTTTTCTATTCTCCCTAAACTTCTCAATCAATTTTCTAAGTAGAAAAATAACCTCAATTGTTGACCTCTCTGATATAAAACCAAGCTGATTTTCTAATGCACTCGTTTAATGTCATAGTTGTTGCCCAGTCACTCTCTCCAATAGCTTAATAGTGTAGCTCATAAGTTTGATCCATCAATAGTTCGTGCAATTCTATATGTCTCATTTGTTCTTGTAAATAGGTACCAACTTTTTCTCCATCTATCTGGCATTTTTTATGTTTTCAAGATCTTGTTGAATAGCTTTGTCAATAAGGATATGTCAATCTCACCCAAGCATTTCCAAACCTCTATAGGGATACCATCAAGTCCTAAAATCTTTCCTATCTTCATCTTTCTCAAAGCTACCTTCACTACAGATATCACAATCCTACAAATGTATCTATGACCTTCGACCATTTATGTCAATGGTTCCTTCTAACGTTGTACTTACATAATGGTCGTCATTTAGCAATTTTTCAAAATAAAGTCTCCACCTTTCATTGACCTTGTCAACTTTCACAAAGACCCTCTGATCCCCACTCTTAATGCATTTAACATGATCTAGACCCCACACTTCCTCTTTCTCATTTTTGCTAGTTTGAAGACATCTTTTTGTATAGATCATCATATGCCTTAAGATTCACTTTAGTTACTATTTTCTTGCCGTTCTTCTTGACATTTTTATATTCCTCTAAGTTCTGATCATTTTTATTCCATTGCCAAGCTTTGTAACATGATCACTTTTTGTTAATAGCCTTTTAAACCCCATCACTCCACCACTAAGTTTCCTTATATGAATGTTTTCCCCCTCTACATTCTCTTAAAACTCCAACTGACACTTTCTTAATGTAATCAGCCATCTCATTAACTTTATTTTTATAAATCCATATACCTTCTTTTATTAATTATTCTTAAATAAATTGATTTTCTCTTTTTTTAAATTCCACCACTTAGTTCTTGGACACCTATTAATTTCACTCCACTTCTTCAATCTCTTTATGCAAACATCCATAACTGCTACCCTATGATGTGTAGCCAAACACTCTCCTAAGATAACCTTACAGTCTTTACACGATGGTAGATCTGTCTTCTTAACTAGAAAGGAGTCTATATCGCTTTTATATGTTTGTAAGTTATTAAATGTTCATCTCGCTTTTTAAAGTTGGTGTTTGCTATTGCTAGGTTATAAATCCATAGAAAAAGCAAGAATGGCATCACCCATCTCATTTATTTCCCAAAATCCATATCCTCCATATCCTCTACTATCTTTTTCTACATGACCATTTAAGTCCTCTCCTAAAAAAGTCCTCCCTCCATTTGGTATTCATTGGATTAATCCAGCCATGTCATCCCAAAATTGTCATTTAATTCTATCCTCTAGTCCTACATGTCGAGCATAAGCACTAATTATATTAATTATCTCTTCCCTTAACACAAGTTTAATTAATAGGCACCTATCACCTACTCTCTTAACATATACTACGTTATCCTTAAAATATTCATCTATTATTATGCCTAAGCCATTTCTATTGTTATCCTTTCATATATACCAAAGTTTATATCCATCAATTTCCTTAGCTTTTGCCGCAATCCATTTAGTTTCGTGTAAGCAAGCTACACTAAATCTCCTTCATCCCATTGTATCAACTAAATCCACATTCTTACCTATTAGATCTCAAACATTCCATGAGGCTATACGAATCTTATTCTCTTTGACTAGCTTCTTTACTCGTGCTCATCTACAATGGCATGTGATCCCTTGTATACTTATCACCGCAACTAAGTAGCATTTTGGCTTGTTGCTTCCAAGAAATGCCATGGGTAACTCTTGCTCATTTCTCACTGCAACTGGGTGCCGGTACAGTACGTCACTCATGGGGAACGCCCTAGAATTAGCATATAACATCGGTTCATGATTCATGAAATAGAACTTTCAACACACCAAAAACCCCCCAGACCTTAAGCCTTAATAAATGACCTCACATGCATAATAGCTTTTATCTATTTTTAAGATTTAAGGCAACATTTAAAAAAACAATTACTCTTTGTTTCTACAACAATCTAATAAGATCAGGCTGGCATGCTTTAATGAGTTCCTCTTCATCATCCTGCCACCTTGCGACTACCAAACCCCAAGAGAGAAATCAATTTGAATGATTCAGAGACGGTTCTCATGAACAAACTTGCCTGGAGGATGCATATTTCAATAATTACGTTTACCCTTGACGAAAAATGATGTTGTAGGACTTCAGCATAGGAACTAGGTCGCAAATATGAGATGTGTAGCTCGTGTCCGGAGCACTTAGGAATAAACAGATGTCTGTTAAGACATGTCGATGAGAGATCCATGGCAGTTTGTAGGGCAATGGCAAAGCTACAATGTGTTCACCAAAATGGCAAAAAAATGCCCCACATCAATGCCCCCTCATTAGAAGAGGTATCTCTAAACAAGAACCCAAAGCTGAACATAGTATTCCAATATCCACTCCGGGAGACATTTCCAGCACTCATGAACTAGCAAAATAACAGCTAAATTGGATGACTATGAAGCTAAAAAATTGAATGATAAACTTAGCCAAGAGACATAGGGCCTATATTGGTGCCAGAGTCCCTTGAGACTACTGTGGCTCAGTGCTACCTATTGTGGCAACAGGCTTTGCCCATGTGTCATCAATGGCAACACAGACTTGGACTCAGTTGACCAAACCCTGTTCCCTGGACAATCACATAACAAGGGGCAACTCCAAACTTATTCCACTCCTACTAACTCTCCATTATCTCAGGATTGATTACTAGTTAATTTGGCCAGAAGAGTTACACATTAACCAGTGTAGACCTCACATGACATTTCCTGTTGCAATTAGCTTTTCGTCCAAAGTGCAAAGACTGGAGGCCAATGAACGAAGCATTGGGTCGTTCATTTCCCTTAGTAGGATAGTTTGACTAATGCATAAATGTATACATCTAGAGTAATCATGTAAGAACTAAGGAGTCTCAAGCCCTGACAAGTGATTGGCTCCTGAGCATAGCTTCACAAACGGGTGCACAAGGCGAAGGAGTCGGTACTAAATTCTGGAGGATTTTCCTTAGTGTACAGATAAGATCATGGATACAACAAGCTTGCTCCACTTATGTATTTACAAGAATCAAACCATCGCCCCATGAGGGATTTGTTTGTAGCCACCACTAGCTTGCATAACAACCTATGATAGTAGAATGTAGAGAGATTAAAGGAAGTTCCCAATGCTCGCAAAGAACTTGCTACCTATTGCTCCCCCTTTTTAGCATCAGTTGCAAATAAACTAGAACAGAGGAATGCCATCTGGTTTTTGAAGATTCTAGAAATTATTAACAGACAGAGGAGGGGGTGAAAGAGTAAATAATGTGTTACTTCAATTATTTTTAATTAATAGTAACTGAGGTCATAAAAGGATGAAGAATGACTAACTAAAACCAAGTAATTTTTTATCAAACATCTATTAAAGTGACTCAGACAATGGTGCATTGAAGAACTAAGGGAGTGGCAGACATCGATAATGATGGGATCACTACATTTACAAAATGTAGATGACAATTAAAAAATTTCTATTATCTTAATATTCATTGGACACCATAGAAGCTAGCCATGAAAAATAATTCCATTTACCAAAAATGATAAAAGACTGTCTTACTTCATTATGTCAGAATCCATAACCTCATAGAAATGAGCATAAGCCAACTCAAATGGCAACTGGAGACAAACAATACCCATGATAACAATTGCATTATTCCTGAACTTCCGGAAATTTCCAAGCCACTCATCACTTGGAAATGCTTTGGCCATTCCCTTGGGCTTCTCAGTCCATATTGTTTTCTCAAGTTCCACATGAGACTCCATGAAGGAACTAAACTCTGAATCACTACTCTTTTTATATCCAGGTTCCAATGACATTGAGTCATTGGAAAGGCTAATATGCCATCTGCACAAAACAAAAAAATGCATTGAATTTAAGAACCAAACTGACTCATATTGCACACAAGAAGCAGAAATAAGATCCTCAAAAATACAAATTATCAAATGAGACATAAATACATAATAGATCAACCTTGTCAACAAAGCAGAATTCTTGCGCTTCCAGAATTGGAAAAGTAGAACAGCCCATGATATCACGAAAATGAAGAAGAAAGGAAGTGCAAAAAGCTGCCATGATCTGAAAGATATGACTATTAGGATATAGACTTCATCTTTGCAATCTCAAGATAAAAAGATAAGTAGATAAAGATTGCAGATTGGAAGCTTACCCAAAATCCCACAACTGCAAAACAAGCCCAAAAGCAGCTGGAGCAAAAAGCCACTGTGTGTACATACCTAGAAATGCAAAATACGTGGCAATCTGCAACACAAACCCCTTTGTTGTTGATATTCTATATTCACGTAGTTTGATATCAAAAGGAAAAAAAAGGAAAGATATTCTATTATCACGTACTTGATATCAAAAGGGAAAAAGAAAGAAGACAAGCATTTGCAAGTATATAATTGTGGTGATATTAAGTCATAGCGAAGTTGAAACTGAGCAATAATTAATCAATTATGTAAGAAACAAAAAAACATTAATTTTATCAAATTCTAAAAAATTTCTAATCAGATAGAATTCTGAGACCCTGGGAAATGCTCAATTTTCAACAGACCTCTATTTCAATCACAAAAGGAAACCGCAATGATCTAATATGAGCCAAATTCTAGAAAAGGTTAATGTCATAGAGTTTCTCCAGTCATATCCTGCATTTTAAAATCTGCATGGTATTTATCAGAATAATACAATCAAGAAGATAAAATTGACTAAACCAACATTATAACAAGCTCTAAACAGATACCAGAAAGCCACGAGGCAAATGGTGAAATGGAGACCTCGTCCATGGGGAAGAACTCCAAACTTCAACATGGAAGATAAGAAAATAACTGTTTACGATGCATTATTAGTTTTGAATAAAGACATGATTCTACCTTTGTACCAAAATATGAGTAAACTTCATCAATTGGTTGAGAGGTGAAATCCAACCAATTAAGCGCCCAGTTTCTCACGAGCTGCTTCCTCCTCTTCTCATCTACATAGGACTTAGCATGAAGTTTATAGACCACTCAATGGCATAAATGAAGAACAAAAGAGTTAATATACCATGCAAGGGGAAGACTTGTTTAACAATTCCTTCAGCTTCCATCCTTTTAAGTAAAGACTCCCCTGTTCTCCACTCAAATTCTTTGGTATTGGTCATTAGTTTTACAGTTCCTCCAGTTTTGTTTTCCTGCATTTACCTAACGAGAACTTGAGTTACCAGGAAATATTGCCAGTTTTCCCGAATCAAATTGATGTGAAAGCATAAACTAGCACCAAAATCTTAGGGGAAACCAAAAAGAAAATTAAATTGCATAATGCAAATATATCCAAAATCAAATGACTTACAATTGCATAGATCAAGTGATTGTAACAACAAAAGCGTTCACTCCAACTAAACAAGGTTCCATCAGGCTGTCGCACAAATGCAGCAGCTTGGTCTGACTCAAACTGTAAATCCATACCTAAAACCAGTCCCAAAAGAAAGTTCTGTCACACCTACACAAAATATGCAGTGTAAATCCATATGGGAGAGATTTTCGAGATAGTGTGTAATGAACCGTCATGCACACAGAAGTAGGGGTTTGCATGTATGCATTTACGTGTGCAAATGAGTCTCTAGTCTAGACTCTATATGGAAGAGATTTGTCAGAATATACTTGGATGTATAGTACAAATGTGAATGTGGTATGTGGATATGTGTGTCTGTATTATTACACACGTCTGTGTATCAGCAAACACATACATGCCTTTCCTTTTATTCACGTCAGAAAATAAACTAACGAAGAAAAATAGAAAGAAAGTTGAATAAATGGATCTGACATTTACCAATGTAAGTGGGTTTCTTTATCTGTAACTCTGCAGCAGCTTTGGCAATAATATCTTGTCGTGCAGCCAACTGAAACAATGAATAGAAATATAAACCCAAAACTCCAGGGACGGAAAAAAAAAAGAAAAGCTTACACACTATCCTGGCAATACAAACAAATAAATTATTTCAATCAAGAAAAAGGACCCTTTACTATAATCCAATAACCATAGACAACATAGTTCATAGGTCACTATCTTCTCGCGTAAACATGTAGCTCTTGGGGCCCATTACCATCCCTGAATTTCATGTAATGATGACAAATGAGCTATATAAGTATTCCAGAGTCCACTGAATTATATTATATTATCCCTCAGAAAAACTTATCGATTAAATGAAGGGAGACGAAACCGATGAGACAAATAGTAAATGGGAATAACTCTGATTAGCAGAACAAAAATATGAATTATCTTAGTCAAGGAAGCATACCAGTAAAGTTTCCAAATCCTGCTCCTCATTAGATTTATGTTAATAAGGGTTTGGCAGAGGTGAAATGATAGAACACATCAAATGAGGACAAGTGGCAGAACCAGCGTTTTAAAATGTGGGATGCAGTCCCTATGCGGTTGGGGGGCTGATGCAGTCCAAATGCGGGTGCATCACCCCGATGCGGTCAATAAATATAAAAAAAAATCCAATTTCAAAAAATAGGTTAATGCATGGAAAAAATTATGAAGGTGGTTTATGCGATAGTAGGTATTCAATTTATTCATTAAATCCAATATTATCAGCTGTCGGTGACTCTGAATCCCCTGATAGAAGACATTAGAAATAGAAAGTAGAAATAAGAAACTTGACACTAACTTTATAGAAAGTAGAAACTTGAAACTAACTTTACAGAAGACATTGCCCCAAAAGAAAAACAGAAAGTGTTACGATTTAGGAAATAAAAACTTACTGGTTGAACGAAAAAGTTTTATATATCTTCTTAGCACTTGAAACCCTCAATACGTTGACGAATCTATACTCAAACTTCTTCAAAACAATGCCCAAGCTAATCCCAATCGACAACCCAACCAACACCCAAAGCAAATTGACAAAATTTGCACCAATCTTTTTTCCCCTTCTTTTGATCTTTGTGTTTTTGTGGGGAGGGGGAATTAATACCCCCAAAACCCTTCTCCCCTTTTCAAGGGGGAAAATGACAAAAAAACCCATGCTTGTAGGCACTATTTTTGCCCATGAGCTATGTGGGCATATGCAGTGGGATGCAGCACACATGCGGGCGCATCCCACCAAAGTGCATATGCGCCCCTATGCGATGTGCTTCGGGGCCAAACGAAAAAAAGGCAAAAATCTTTGCACTTGGGGCAATGACGCAGCTAGTGAGGTATACCCGAGGCGTGTCAATTGCTGGTTGAAAACTATTTCCAAACTAATGAGGTCTTTACAAGTCGTTGATATTGGTGGCATTGGGAGACAAGTGTAGAAAGTGACGCCTGATAGGAACATTAGTACGTGATTAAGGCTCCATGTTATCACCTATGATGGATAGCCATTAAAAAATTCTGGTGGAACGTGAAAGTCCATCATAATCAAGTAACGAAATACTCGCAACTGGTAGGTTCATACTACCAATTTGACGTTTCTGTTATTAGCTACACTAATCATTTTGTTAGAAGATCAGTAGTTGAATTCCTTGAAACAATTATCATTCTAGTATTGGCATCCTTCCTATACTTCCTCATTGGCATGCAACCAAGACAAAGGATGGAAAGAGAGAAAATGAGTGAGAATTGGTCATAGGTAAGATGAGGAGAGTTAAAAATTAGACATGGTTCTTAGTGAGTGGAAATTAACCAAAATCATGACCTTATTGCAGCAACACTAACACATCCAAAACGAGGTCAACTCTCCTAAGCAACAAAACAACAACTGATAGGTGTCAAATACGCACCATTTTCCACCCCAAATTCATCTCCAATCAAGAGAATTGATATTTAATCAACACATCATTGTGATTCTTAATACTATGAGCAATACATTCCCAAATTTGATGGTAGATGACCCAATAATCACATCAAAGGCACCATTATCAAGGTAGAAGGAACCAAGAGGATCAATTGTCAAGAAATTTTCATCCAAAACGCACAAATGATGAGAGAAAATATTGAATTTCTTTCCATCTGTTGTAATCTTCTCAGATGTGTTGGGTTACTTGTCCTAATGTTTTTCTTGTTCCCATATCAAAAGAATCTTTAATTCTAACATCCACAGTAAAAGTTTGAATTTCCTCTTCTTGTGAGAAATTTTGTGTATTGCATACATCTGTAATATATTGTGAACAATTTCACCAAAAAAAAAAAAGTTTGAATTTTCTCGGATAAGCTGTGTAGTTAGGGACCCTATAACTGAAGCATTGACTGTACAAGACAGGGTCAGTAACAACTAACAAGTTACGTATGCTCAAGAGTGACAAGATCTTAGCATTGAACCCTTCACTCCAGGAAAAATCCTGAGGAATAAAGCAAACGAGGCTCTTGCACCATCGTCTAGAAAATTAGACTCGATATCATTTGTGAGATGAGTAGAAATTGGATTCTCTCAATATTAGCATTTTCTGATTCGATGACTTTATGTGGAAGCTATCAGTTGATAAACACATGGACCTTCCATTTAGTTCTAATGACACTGATGCCTTCGCATTTAAGATATTAGGAGGTTCAGACACCAGCAGAAGATTCTTCTAAAGCTAGATATAAATATTACTTTTTATTTACTGATGATTTCACCCATTATGCCTAGCTATATCCAATTCGGTAAATAGTGAGATCAACGTATGTTCCAAATTCAAAAATCTAAGTCACCAAGTATCTTAAAGAGAAAGTTAAAAGTCCTTGATTTCATAATGGAGGTAGTGTACATCTCAGGCCTCCAAGGATTTCTTATATGTATATTGCCGCATCAGTTTCATTGTCAGAATTGGGAGAACAAAGAAAACAGCCATTAATGAAAATAGTCCCTCATCCACTGGCATTAATGTTGTTATTTGCTAGTGACCTTCCTGAATGTTTGTGGAAGGAATCTTTTCTTGCAGCTGCTCGATGAAAATGATCACCACAATACATCCTAATTTTCCAACTATTTGGTTACATGACTACTTTTTTCCCACTAAGCAAGCAAGGGTTATGGTTACATTTGCTTGCTGATTGAATTTTTCATTGCATATGCTATATGTTCATATAGATTACTCCCTACAAAATGATATCCCTTGAATTTTTATATGTATGATGGTCTGTCATAATGCACAGTCCAGATACAAGGTTTACAGGTCTCATGCATGCGTGTTAAAGAAAAACAAATTGGCATATCAGGTTTATATCGACAGGTCTCTGCATTTTCCAATAGGAACCAGTTAAGTCACTTCAAAATTCAAGCCATAGCCCTAAGCACATTCCAGTCTAAAGTAGCTCAACTATGCAATTGTAACATTTTTAAAACTTCTTAGGATTTGTCCAGCATTGTCAACTCTCTTAAAAATAGTTCTTGCATGAGCTTCGGTACTTAATAAAGCATGAGCTTATACCCACTTGAATCAAAAGGGCATGCAAACAAGCCAAAATAAGAGGAGCAAAACATAGGTGATCACCAAGTGCTTAGAGACCATCAACTATCTTCAATTGGAAGATAACCAAGTAATCCCTTTCAAATGCCTTATGGAAACCAGACATAGCAATCTACGATACAAAAACTCAGTGAAAAAAATATTCAGGAATTTCTCAGCAAGGTAATTCCTTAAAAGGTTTTCTATATTTTGGTTTTCCTCAAGAAGAACTCAAGAAAACTAAAGAAGGAAAAATACTATTATTCAAAAAATGCAAAAAAGAAAGTGAAATTCAAAAAGAATAAAACAGTAAATACTGTTTCTCTACTAAACTTCTAAACATGTCTCAAGAAAGTAATACATTTATCATGCATTTAATTATTTTGCAAAGTAATTTTGTTGTAAATCAGCAATTCAAGTTATCTTGCAAAAAAGGGAATATCCAGATAACAAGAGGGAAATCTCACACTGCCAAAGATACAAAAAAAATTTCAGAAATACTCAGCAATATTTCTGCAAGATAAGTTGTTTTAATAAGAGGACAAACTGTTACTAATATCAGCTTCACTCAAATAAATCATAAATTTTGCGGGTAATACTTTGATAACATACAATTTGCATCGCAAAGCCGAATCGATATCAATTGTGCCTTGAAAGAAAGACCAGATGCTACTCAGCATCAAACGATGAAACACAGAGGTGAACTGAGTAGAAAGAGAATACCAGGTGGGAGGAATAACTTTAGATTACATCATGGTGTCAACTATATCTGTACTATAACAGATTTAAACCAGAAAATCATGCTTTGCTGGTTACTAAGAGTTGGCAAGTGAGAATCATATTTGAACAAAATGTATGTCCAGAGAATGTTCCACTTGTTGATTGAAAAATAGATGGATCAATCAAATAAACACGTAAACTAGTACCCACTTTGCATTTGCACCTCTCATGATTATTTTCTTTATCAATACAAAATTTCAGTAAAACAGACATGTAGCCAGAGAGAGAGAGTGTGAGACTTCAAGTAAAACAAGTACAATGAATACACACAAATAATAGCCCAGGAAAACACACATTTAGCCAAATATTGAGAAGAGAAAGAGAGATAGAGAGAGAGAGAGAGAGAGAATTAGCCACAATTAGAGGGGGAGGAGAGAGAGAGAGAGAGGAATAAATACATTTAAAACTAGGAAAAGCAACAAAGAAACCCATCAATGTAACCCAACACAGTGAAACATTCCACCAACTCTGTTTCAATCAAGAAAAAAAACCACCAAAGCAAGTGAAGATCAAAGGACAATAAGCAGAAAGAGCACCATTTTTGTAAGGGTACCTTAATAAACACCTCAGAAATGCCATGAAAACACTCAACTTGCAGACCCAACTTCTCCAATTCCTTAATTAAGCGAGCCACACCCAAATTGTCACCGTTATTGTCTTCGTCAAAACTCCTCTTAGGAACCACTATACATATCTCATAAACAGTCTCCTCCGCCACCCCATTCATTCCTTACAGGCCAGGAGAGGGAAGATCGCACGGGAAAAAATACTCAAGACAAAACAGTACTTTCTAGAGAGAGAAAGAGTAGAAAATTTTTAGAGAGAGAGCCTTTTTGCAGTGTTCAATGGCGAAGGTTTGCAAAAAGAGTGGTAGACGACGAGCAGTGTCATCGGTTTCAGAAAAAATTTGTTAACGTCTCAAGACGTTAACTACCCATAACTTTGTTACATTTGACAGAACTACCCTACTTTCAAAGTGGATTTTGTACTAAGACTATTGATTTTTTAGGAGATCAAAATTATTTCTAAGCGTAAGATGTTAAATTTGAAAGCTTTTGTCATAAGGTCAATATTTATTTTTATTTGTGAACTTTGAGTTTAGTCAATAATAATTTTATAATAATTAAATTTTAAATCTAATAGATAACAGTATTTGTAATCTATTTGTATGAAAAATAAATGATTTTTTTATATACTTTTTCATTTCAAATAGGACACGAATATAGGGTCCAGTCATGGTCCTTGGAGAGAGGGATTTCACATGCCAATTCCCAATAGCGAGGCGAATTCTAGCAAGAGTCTGATCCTCATCCTTATAAGGCAGGATAGTCTTAGATTTGGAATTAACAAAGAGTATACTATAAAGTCAGTCATGCTTTGTGAAATAGAATATTGAGCGGTCATTAAATAATTTATCTATAGAATGAGTATAGTTGAGGTGAAGATATAGAGATAGATAATTGGCAAAACAAAATGATAGAATTTGAAATAAACATATTTAAAAGAAATTAGGGGTAGCTCCAATTGTTAACAAAATGATGGAAAGTAGCCTAAGGCAGTGTAGTCATGTGGAGCATGGATCCAGACAACACAAGTTTGAAAGGTGAGAAAATATATGGGACTTATAATATGAGGGTAGGGTCCTTAATAGCACGGCATAACAAAATAGGATTCGTATAGCCAATTTAAAATAGTTGAGGTAAAGCTTTAAGGATAATAATAAAATGTTTTTAAAAAAAAAGACAAATCAAGGAAAAATATATGTGCAAGTTTAGGCCTATTGTGGCTTGGCTCAAGCCCAAACTTGCCCTTCGAAAAATATATTGAAGCCCAAGCTAAGTTTTACACTGACCAACTAAGTTTTACATATCCTAAGGGCTACGCCACCATGGCTCTAGTCCACGTAAGACCATCCCAAAGTAGGCCAAAAAGACGTTGGCTCAAGCATGTCCTTAGTCCTATTAGGGCGGCGTTGGGGCAAATAAATTTAGAAAAAAAAAACAAAACAAAAGGAAAAGAGGGTCGGGCAAGGCCCACGTTGCCTAAGACCAGCCCAGCCCTATCCCTAGGACATGGTTGCCTTGCCCTGGCCCGCCCTTAGACCATATTTTGTGGCCTGGGCCCTAGCTTTTTATGGCGGGGTCACCAATCCATTGCTAGCCTTACTTTTATCATCGTATGGAGCAGTGAATTGATCACTTCTATGAAAACAAATATAAGTGCTTGTGAGTGAACATTCAAGAAAAAAATGCCCCGTGAGTGAATTTGACTGAGACACGAAAACCAAAGTTGTTGATTTCAAACTAATTTTCCAAGTATGATGATTGAGAGGTAGTATAAGTAGGTTATTTGGTGTATTATATACCGGGATTATCTACAAAAAAAAAAGTCATTTATCTTTGTACACGGGGGTCACATTCATTCGCACTCATTAGATATCAAATTGGATGGCTTGAAGTGAGTCATGCAGTTTAAGATTTTTTTTTTTTTAATTTTATGTATATTTTAGTAACACTCTTACAACCACCCATTTTGAAATTTACAGACAAAAATGATTGTGACATCCATGTAAATAAATATAAATTATCTTTTTTTGTAGATAATCCCATTATATATATCTATAATTTTGAAAAATTAATCTTAATAAAAGGTATTTAGCTCCTTGAGTATCCAAAAGATTTCCTACTCCCTCGAGCAAAACATGCACTAGGAATATAATTTTTATCCTAAATTTCGGGGATATGATTTCTAAAACTCCATAAGACAAAAAAAATTAACTCACTTTTTATGTGCCAAAACAAAACGGCATCCCAAGATTTGCACCAGAACTATCTAACTTTTGGAAAGAATGATCTAGATGTTCAAAAACTTAAAATCAAAATTATTTTTTTTAGAAAATAATCATCTAGTTATAATTAGATAGATCCCAGAATTTCAAATTAAAAAAAAAAAAAAATCTTCCAAGTGTTTTATCCGAGGGAGTAAATGTATAGTACGCTCCCGAGGGAGCATAGTATACATGCTAAGCATCAATTATAAAACAGAAAACCTGGACACAGATGTCATTTTAAAAAATGAACGGTCCAGATTAGGACAAGACCCTTTCTTGAGAGAGGAACATTTTTGAAATATCATAAGGAACTGGTGTCACTACAGTAACGCTCTGTGGGGTGCTTCACAGTGCATAAGGCAATAAACCGAAACGGCCGCTGCAAGGCCGCACGTGTGGCACTCCTTACACGTACGTGTGGCACTCCTTACACACACGTGTGGCACTTAGGGAAATTGCGGTTTAGAGAGAGAGAGAAAAGGAAGGAAGAGAGAGAAAGAAAATGAGTGTCACGTCTTTCAAGGAGCATAGAAATCCGTTATTCCAATCCGTGAAGCAGATTCTGAATCAACTCAAATCATTTTCTGTGCTCCCTTTTCATATCTTCTCTGCTCCTCAGTGGGGCTGTCTCTTTCTCTCTCTAAGCTCTGTTTGTTTCTCTCTCTAAATTATCTTTTAGTATTTATTCTCTTTCTCTCTCTAAACTCTGTCTCTCTCTCTCCAAAATATCTTTGAGTATTTATTTTGATATGCTGCTGGAATACAATGCAGGGGTACATCATGAATGCAAGTGGAGCAATTGACTGTGCAGTGCGAAGAAACATTGAGAAAGAGTGAAGTTTGAATAATAATTAAAACAAGGCCACGTAAAAACTGTGCTGAGAGATGTAGTTTGGTGTGGGGGAATTTGTGATGGCATGAAAATTTACTGTAATTCTTGATCATGAATTTTAAGGGT
The DNA here is from genome assembly GCF_000471905.2 of Amborella trichopoda. The sequence goes on along the minus strand of NW_006499912.1, from coordinate 3,953,995 downwards.
GCGGTTTCTATAAGGTTGTAATTTTGAACAATTCAAATAAGGCACACCTACAAATTTTATTATAATATGCAATTTTGGTGTAAAAAATTCTTAAGACTATTTGAAAATCTATTTTTTTTTTTAATTATAAAAGTTTAAACTCCAAATGGTTAAAATCAATTAGATCTATAAATATATGAAAATCTTGAAAATGGGCGGTCTAGATAATGTGTTTCGAGATGCACTATTTTTGGGATCCAAAATCTTTTTTTTTTTTCATATTCATACATCTCAATGTTGAGATGATCAATTAGAGGGTTTTTCAACATTAAAAAAAACTTTTTTGATGGACTTGATTTTAGAGGGTGAAAAAAATGAGTAGAAAGAGATGAATGAGTGCCAAAGCTCCTTGATAATTCGTTTAGAGAACAATGTACACAACGTGATTTTGAATGGAAAAAAGCCCCATTATATAGAGTTCTAAAAGGCTGCATATTAATTATTGAAGTGATTACAGGCACCGCCTTTAATTTCGATGGTTGTGATCTGTTACAAGCATTCATATCATCAATAGCTAGTGATTTTTAGATGTCTTGATATTAATTTGTTGAAGTGATTACATGCACCACCTTTCATTTCAACAGTTGTAATATGATACAAGCCTCCATGTCTTCAATGGCTAGTGATTGTTGGATGTCCCACACGTGTCATGACTTTTGATATCTTGGGTCGATAATCCAGGAAAATAATGAAATTTAAGAAGATGTCGCACATAAAATTAGAGCTGAGTGAGCGAAGTGGAGATGTGCAACCGAAATTTTATGTGATCGCCGCATACCAATGAAGCCCAAACGTAACTTCTATAGGATAACTGTGAAGCTAGCTTTGCTCTATCAGGCATAATGTTGAGCACTAAAAACAATATATCCATAGAACAAATGTAGCCGATATGATGATGTTGAGATGGATGAGTGATAAGACAAGAAGGGATAGAACTTGAAATTAATATATTTGAGAAAGTTTAGGCATGACATCATTAGGCGATAAGATGAGAAATATTAGACTTAGGTGGGCTAACAATGTGTGACGCAGGCTCAGTATAACACTTGTTAGGATGTGCGAGTTAGTTTAAGTATAATGCTCAAAAAATAGGTAAGCCCAAAAAGACATGCTTAGAAGTAATGAGAAAAGACATAAGGACTTATAGCTTATGCTTTTATGTATATATATATATATATATATATATATATATATATA
>NW_006499912.1:3914823-3925647 GCF_000471905.2 Amborella trichopoda | reverse complement strand
CAAGATTATAAAATCCAAAATAACAGCTTCAAAGAGGGTAGAACCTCTTTTGGCCAAGGAATTAGCTAGCACATTAGCCTCCCTATACATATGAACAAAAAAGATAGAAAAGGAGGAGGCGAGAACCAAAATCTGAACTAACAGAGATTTGAACTCGCAAGGAAGTTTCTGATTCCCTTTGCATCATTTCACAACATTGAGGGAATCCCCTTCAATAATGTAAGAAGTCCCCAAAGTCCTCTCCACAAGGGAGTGAAGGCTAAAGAGAAGGGCAAAGATCTCTGCATAATTCGGAGTCCGTACCCCAAGTGGCCCTGTATAGGAGAAGATCACATTACCCATCTAATCCCGAAAAACCCTTCCAAAACTAGCAAAACTTGGGTTACCCAATGAGCTACCATCAAAGTTGAGCTTATAAACCCCCAAATGTGGGACCATCCATCTGAATTTGGGCCTACACTTTTGGAAATCCAAATGGAAAAAGTTAAAAAGATTACATCTCACATCCATTTCAGAAAATATTTTGTCCACAACTCGTAACGGAGAAGTACAACCAGATGGAATGCAAGATTTTCTCCAAAACTGTTCCAACAGGCAAAGAGATACCTTCAAATATTCTTATATTTCTCTCTCGAGATCTCCCATAGAATGACTCCTCTAGAGATTTGCCATACAACACTCCCAGTCCTTGGTAAAGTAACTAAAAGATTATGAAGAACCCCAATCATCGACGGTGGCATTACCAATGGAGCCCCAAGCTTGTAAAAAAACCACATCCAAATGCAATTGGCAAACGGACAATGGAGAATGAGATGATCACCAGTCTCTCTGTCTTCCTTGCACATGAGAAATATATTCGGTAAAATTTTCCCTCTCTTGATCAGATTATCAACCGTAAGAACTCTGTTTTGAACCGCCAACCGATGAAAACCTTGCACTTTGAGAATTTCCACAAGATAGCTATTCGGGCATAGGCCATCGCACCATATCATGTAGAGTAAATGATACAAAGATTTAACTGAATAAATCCCATTTTTGTCAATCCCCAAAACTACCTCATTAGAAGCACTATGCGAGATATAAACATCTTTCAAATAGTCTATGAAGTTCAGCAAACTGAGAGAAAACCAAATCAGAAACCCTATTATAAGGCAGAGTAGTATTCCACTCAACATTACTACCCCTGCGAACAAAAAGCTCGGCAATAGTGGCTTCTTGGTTAGTCATCAAATGATAAATCAAAAGAAAACTTAATTTTAATGGGCAGTTCCCCAACCATTTATGATGTCAAAAGGAGATATTGCAGCCATTAGCTACACACCATCGAATATCCCGATGTATAAAGCATTTACACGAATGGATAGCCCTCTAGCTGACTGACATGCCCCCTTACTCCATTCCTATTCCCCACCCACATACCAAACCTATCCGTTTTATACTTTGAAGTAATCACTTCGTACTAAAGGTGGTATTTAATAGTAAGACATCTCCACTACTATTTACAGAGCAGAGCTTGATTAACCAGTTTGATTTTTCTAATCCCAAGCCCCCCCTTTTATTTTTTGGCGTACACACTCTATCCCAGCAAAGGAGATGAAACTTCTTTTTCTCTACAGAGGACCCCTACAGAAAGTTCATCATCATAGTCTCTATTTTCTTTGCTATCGAAGCATAAATTTGTATAATAGACATCTGATAAATAGGCAACTTTGATAGGCATGCCTTAATGAGAGCAATCCTCCCCCAAAAGATAAATACTTAAATTTCCACAAATCTAGCTTAACTTGGATACACTGCAAAATTTTATCCCAAACTGCAATAAGAAGACGACCATATGAAATTGGCATACCCAAGTAGGTAATACATTCATGTACAATTTACTACAACAATCGAAACACATTCCCATGCAATGTACTAAAGCAATCTATGATGGAAAGTAACTCCATCGAGGGTGTCGAAAAATTTGAGGGGCTAGAGTGAATAGTTCATAGAAGCAGTAAGATGAAGTTAAATTCAATTACAAATCAAGTCAAATGCATCTATTGGATCTTACACAAATAAGAAAATTTTATTTCTCATAATTAGTCATTATATAGTCAATATTAGATTAGCCCATTTTAATGTACAAGAGAGAGAATGTAGAGCGAAAAAGAGCATATATTTATGGAAAATGTTTATATAAGTGCGAGTCTCTAAATAATCAAATTAGGGCACAACTCAAAAAGTTTCATCAGAATATGTCGTTTTGATGCCCAAATATCCTCAAATTGATTATCTCGACCTCAAGATGGACATGAGAAAAAAAATGGATTTCAAGTTTTGAAAATAGTGCATCCTGTAATGCATTTCTCGACCGTCAATTTTCAAGATTTTCAAGTTTTCATAGATCTGCTCAATCTACACTATTTTTGAAGCTTTAAATTTTATAATTAAAGATGATAATATATTTTAAGGCTATCACAATGATTTCCAATATTAAAACCATATTTCTCAATACTGTTTGAAGGTGCGCTTTACTTTGATTGTTTAGAGCCTTGGCTTTATACAAACCACACCCTATGTTAATATTATCTCCAATTGAACAAAATCTCCATGTTGACTTTACAGTTAAGCCAATAAGGCTCAATAGAACCCCATTTTGTTTAATACCTAATCCATGAAGAGAGAAAAAGAAATGATGGGTGCATAGAAAAAGGAGGGGGAGTGGGGGAAGTCTAGAGAATAGGAAAGGAGGTGGAGTGAACATAATTAAATGGAGAAACCAATTTTTTTAAAAAATAGATCGGTAGCGGATCGACCCTCGTGCGTCCCTCGTCTGGAATGGTTGGAGTATTCTCCGATCATTCAGATCATTGATCTAGTAATCTATTTAAGAAAAATAAAACCAAGTATTAACATTGCATACCATAACTTCTCTGTTTCAAATCACCTAACATGTATAGCCTTTTTGGGAGCATTTGTGACTTGTAGCCAAGGTTGAGCCCTGTGGGTAAACATCTTTTGAACCTCATGAAAACATTTATTTGAAGGTTAAATTTTGAACACCTAAAATAAAAAGACTTTTTATAGAGGCAGGAGAGTTGGGGGATCTTTATCCCTCCAATGCCGTATTAAATGTTCATCCCCACTATCATAAGTCTTTTAAATTGTTTGCAGTAAAAAGTACCCATTATGTTATAGGAAAAAGTTTATATAGAGCCTAGGCTCTGAATAGTCAAATTAGAGCCTACCTCAGACTTTCACTAGAAGAGGATTTTTTGATGCCCAAATATAGTCAAATTGATTATCTCGACATCAAGATGCATGGACATAAGAAAAAAAAGGATTTCAAGTTTTGGAAATAGTGGATTTTGTTAGGCATTTTTGGACCATCAATTTTCAAGATTTTCAAGGTTTCATAGATCTATCGATCTATATTATTTTTGAAGCTTTAAACTTTATAAATAAAGACGAAAAGATATTTTAAGGCTATCACAATGATGTTCAGTATTGAAACTACATTTCTGGACACTATTTAAAGGTAGATTCTACTTTGACTGTTTAGAGCTTGAGCTCTATACAAACCGCACCGTATATTATATATCCCATAAAAACTTTCTATTTTTACAAATAACCTGATCGGTATGGACGATTCCCCATCTGAATAAGCTATTTATGATCTAAGCGCAAAAATGGAGCTCAAATGCTTGATATTCTCTAAATAAAATAGGGTGGATATGAAGTAGAAAACAATGGCAAAAAAGGCATAGAGACTTAGATTAGCAAACTTATGGATGAGTCCATTTATTTTTTATCTTTTCATACCATCATGTCTAGCTTTTGAGGGATTTTTAATATACTCATATCTTGGATATGGGCTCAGTAAAAATTTTCAAATGCTTTTTAGGTTATGATATATGGGATACACAAAATTAGATTTTGAATGATATGATCCACATGATTGTATAAAATAATTAGGGACTTTTCTCCAAAAGGACATCCGAAAGGAAAAAGTATATTATAAGGTTGACACCTTAAAATATAGAATTATGGTGGATCTCAAAAATCTTTTGAAAAAGGCTTTTTTGATGTATAAAATACATCTAATTTCTCAACGTCCAGATGCATGGATATGGAGAAAAGGATTAAGTCTAAAAAATAGTACATCTTGCAACACATTATTTTATTTGGGGAACTTTCTATGTGACTCTAACAACATATAAGTTATATGTGACCCTACTACTTAACCGTTTGATCTAAATCGAATGGCTATGATTGTTCATACCATAATGTCACGTCAAATATTATTTTATTTTTTATATTTTTTCTACAAAAACTTTTTGGATGAAATTTTGGGAGTCCCATGATAAAATTAGGGCAAAAAATAAATATATCTCATAAAAATAAATAACCAAAATGCCTCTACAATTTTATAGGGGTATTCTGGTAAATTTTTATCACCAGAATTATTTTTTTATCATGTGCAACCTTGTCAAATTTATACATGCCCCAAATTTTGATTTAAAATAATTTATTAAATAAAAATTATAAATAAAACACTCGGAGCCATAAGATGATGATCAAATGGTTAAGAGCGATGATGATCTACCAGCGAAAAACTAGCTTGTGACATTATGACTCAAGCCATCTCTGCCATCTACTCAAATTTAACGGCAGAGATCCAGGGTCACACATACTAAATATGTGGGTGGGGTTCCGTAAAAACATTTCCCTTATCTCTATCTATCTGGATTGTCTAGAAACTAGATTTCCATGCGTCTATAGATATACTTCGTTTGAACTATTTAAACAAAATTTATAATTGGAGATACTAATAAATTGTCGCATCAACCTAAGAGTTATGGGTACCAAAATTACATTTTATACCAAATTTTGGTGGTGCGTCTTGCTTTGATTGTTTAAGGTTGCAGCCTCATGCAAACCGCACCCGCCCACCCCAAGGCTTTCTACGCTCTCTCCTTTTTCACACGCTTTCTGCGCCAGCCACGCTACAAACCCTAATTCCTCTCGTGGAGATAGAGTGGCACATCAGAAACCGTAATTCCTTCTGAAAGCCGTCGGATCTTGTGTCTCTGTATCAGGAATCCTAATTCCTTCATAGAGCTGTTTGAGGGAGAGAGATCGAGATCTAAGCCCAAGCCATGGGGAACTCAGAGAAGCTGATGAACCAGATCATGGAGCTCAAGTTCACATCGAAGAGCCTTCAACGCCAGGCTCGAAAATGCGAGAAAGAGGAGAAATCTGAGAAGCTCAAGGTGAAGAAAGCGATCGAGAAAGGGAACATGGATGGAGCTCGAATCTATGCTGAAAACTCCATTCGAAAGCGATCAGAGCAGATGAACTACCTTCGTCTGGCCTCTCGCTTAGATGCGGTGGTCTCTCGCCTTGATACACAGGCCAAGATGATGACGATCAACAAATCTATGGCCTCCATCGTCAAATCCCTTGAATCCTCCTTGGCCACCGGTAATCTTCAAAAAATGTCGGAAACCATGGATCAATTTGAGAAACAATTTGTGAACATGGAGGTTCAAGCTGAGTTTATGGAGAATTCGATGGCTGGTAGTACTTCTCTCTCTACACCAGAGGGTGAAGTCAATAGCTTGATGCAACAAGTTGCAGATGACTATGGCCTCGAGGTTTCGGTAGGTCTTCCTCAACCAGCTGCTCATGCTGTTCCCACTAAGACAACAGAGAAGGTCGATGAGGATGACCTTTCTCGGAGGCTTGCTGAGCTCAAGGCGAGAGGCTGAGCTTGAATTCATTGGTGAAGTTTTCCCCTTTCTCATGGTACCGTTTATGGGTATGGGGATGAAAGCTATAAATTTCACTTTCTTCTTTTTCTGTTCTTCTTCTTTTTATTGAAGAATTTGGATATGGTGATCGCCTTGTTTGTCAGATATTGATCGCACATTTGGATTGCTTATTATGTAACCATGCTGAATCCTTCTTTGTTTGGTGGACTGGAATGGGTTATAATATTCTATGTATCTGCTTTAGATGTATATATGTGCTTTTTTATGTGTAGTATATGGATCACTATATGGAGTTGACTTGCCGTATGAATGTAGTTATGCTGCTTTCCTCTTTGTTTAGTGGTCTGGAATCTGAACTGGGTTATAGGTGTATTTGTGTTGTATTAGAGTATGCGTTTTTTATGTGTAGTGTTTGTGTTATATACAAATTATAGGAGGTTGGATTGGAGTTCTTTTATTGTGTTTTTTTTTTGTCCCTGATTCTTCCTACACCTTTTACTTTCCTTTTCATTCTTTAATGTTAGAACATTTAGTAAGGGATAATACAACAATACAAAGTTAAAATTCAAAAAAAAAGAAAAAAGATTTAGGGGGTTGTTGCTGTTGTCTTTGGCCAATACTAGGAGACCTGTGTAAAGCTTGGCATGAGTTCAATTTATTTCTCACACATAGGTATTGGAATTGAGATATGGAGGAACTTTTACCCGGTTTCTACTTGGATTTGTGTTTGATACTGCTACCACCTATAGTCCTACTATAGAGTTTAAGGAATGTGACTTTTTTTTTTATGTATTTGTTTGGGGTGTGAAAGGATGCGTGGGTTCATAGGCCTTATTAAATGAGCAACAAACTTCAAATTCTGACCGTTCCTTAGTCAAAGTACATATTTAGTGGGACTGATGGTGTGGGCCATTCAAAGAGTGCTTAATCAACGAGAAGACCAAGAGGAGGATCTATGGGCCTTAGCATCCTAGATCGGAGGATGAGTTTCACTAAGAGACCAAGGGAGGCTTTGATGATCGAATCTGCATGGGAGTCCATCCCTAACAATCTACCCCACTAATTTTTTTTTCTTTTTGAGATTTTGTTTGAAGTTGTTCAATGAAACTAAGATTGGACCAAACCAGTTGGTTTGGACCGGGAGCTTGTGCCCTCGCCGGTTGTTTTGGGGGTCTTGAATCTGGGAGAGCACTGAATTGACATTTAACTAAATATCCATTTTGAGGCGTAGATTGGCCTGATCAACCACTCCAGATTGTGCCAGAAACTGATCAAAATCTGATCAAATCTAGTATGTACTACGTGATTCAGACCAGCAAATTGGTGTGAAATGATCAGTTAGACCAGTTTTGACAAAAAAAATTACCATGTTTTATTTTTGTTGTTTAGATTTTTCAAACTGGCCTGACTAGTGAACTGGCCGGTTCAACTAGTTTAGATTAGTCTGGTGCCCTCACCAGTCAGGTCTTGATAACACTGAAGTTGATTTAGATTTTTTAGATTGTACATAGCTTTCCTTTCTGTGTTTGGTTCGTAAAAGTCAGACTGTTAAAAAAAAAAAGGTTTGTTTCCCTCCTAGTTGGATTTGAAGTTGCATTTTTAAAAAGATTTTGGTTTCTTTCCTAGTTGGATTACGATGATACAGTTAGTTTTGTACTTTTTGGAGATATTAGTCAATATTGGACATACTTGTGGCCCAAACATGTGTTAAATAGGAGTTAGAAAGTTGTATAAATAGATGTGCAAGCTTATGACCTAAGACAAACAATTTTAGCTATTGAATAAAGTTTGTTTTTCAAGCTTTGATGGTAAATTCAAGCTATTGATGTATTGTTTGTTCAAACTATCTTCAATGTTGTTTTTTTTTTTGATATAGCAACCATATTCATGGTGTTGATTCTATACAATTCTAAATGTATGGTGGGAGTTGTTTTTATATCCAACTTGTGTCTTTCCTCTCCTTTCATCCATGCTACTTTTCGTCTCTCCTCCTTGCCATCCATCTTCCCTATCCTCCTTACACCATAAATAGCCTCTGGATTCCAGCACACCTTTGACCATTCACCCTTACCAATAAAATCCCTGGACCCTAGCATGCCATAATCTCAACATCTCCACGACAAGTTGCAGCATCTTCACGTGGCCCTCACGCCACAATCCAAAGCCCATACCTGTAACACCCTACATCTGAAAACCTACTTCATCCCTATCTATACCACATCATCTGTTTAACCACAACACCTATATTCCCATAACTTCAGCCCTAACCAAGACACACAACCTTTTAGACAACCTACCTTCTCCCATCCAAACCCTTATAGTAATCCATCCTGGCAAACTATCTCCAAAACCCTCTTATTCCCTCTGGCCTCCCTGAACATGAACACTAGACTATAACCTTTTAACTGATCTTGTCTCCGTGACCCTTACCCTAAATTTCCATCAACAAAAACCCAACATACTGTTTTGGAGGAACCAGTGCCTTGCTCCTACATTGGTGACTCTTTTAATTGAATTCTAAGGATTGGAGCTTGGGGTTTTTCTTATGAATTCTCTCATCTTTGATCCATTTTGGTCTTTGTTCATTTTTTCTTGTATTTATTATGGAGTTCGGGTGCTTAATTTCTTGATACCTTGTTTCTATTTTTTTCCCCTTCTGATTTATATTTTTTCCCCTGATTTATTTCTTCTTCCCATGTGAGTTACATGCAGCAACAGAAAGACCTAGCCCCCTGGTTTATTTATAATTCGTATGAAGTAGCCTATCCCAACCTTAGAGCAGTCCGATGCCCGCGACATCTGTTCAACCCATAATTGAGGCTATCAGATATGGGCTATCAGGTAGCCCTACATACCAACGCAATTTAAAAATAAAATAAAAATCGTTCAAATGCTTGCAACATTGAACCAATGGCAAATCTGAAATACGAAAAATGAAAAAGTGATATATGCACATAAAACTTTCAAAAAACTCGCTGAAAAATGTAAATTCGGTAAAAAAAAAAAAAAAACCATATCCGGTACATATTATGGTTAGGTGTGGCAACTGGTCGGGTACGGTTAGAACCAAACCCTAATAGTATTCGGGTCCAAAATTTGATAACTGAAGTTTGCTTACAGAGAAAGGCATTTTGCTCAGACCTGTAGTATTCCTAGGGGAGAAGTTTGTGTTTCCATAGTCAAATTGATCAAGAGGTGTTTGACTATGAATCCTCGCCTTTTCTAGCTCATGTTTGTGTTTGTGTGTTTCCGTGTATAGGTTTGAACTTTCAAGGACCAAGTCAAAATCACCCGACTTTGTTATATACAACGGATGGAAAAAAAGTAGTTTGTTTTTCTCGTTGTCAAGCAAAGTGTCATATTTTTATAAAAAAAGGAGTAAAATGGTACCAGATTTCTGCCCCCTTTCTATTTCAGTATAGTCCCCAAGTTGTGGGGTTGTGGTCTTGAAACCTTGCTGAACCTGGGTGACTCGGGTGAATGAGTCTACTTTCCTTGAGTCAGTGAACACTGGTCCAAATGAAATCATCATTTTAAATGTTATTGTGAAGAATTTCCACTCAAAATTGGCATGATATATATCTAATTGAATCATTAATTTAGCAAACAACTAGTTTGGAACTGTTTGTAATGTCTATGAGAGGACACTAACTGAATATTCTGCAAGTTGTGGATGAGCAACCTTTTCTAAGTAATAAAATACCAACTTGTTAAGATTGATTGTTTCTTTCACGTGAATGGGAGAGCACTGGCAGATATATGCGTGATTAATTTTAACGAATTGAGTATTTTATTTTTGGAATAATCATTCCTTTTCCAATTACTTCTGCAACCTCAGAAACATTAATTTCTCATGTCAGCCACTATATCAAATAAATTGTTTATGTGATTTCTTTAGATAATATAAATAATATGTATTCTCCAGTTCGATTTTTTGATAAATTTTTGTTGTTGCATTGAATATAGTGATTTGATTTGAGTGTCTTGAAACTCCACATGGAGCAATGAGAATAAAAGTGCTTCTGTAGCAATAGAGACATTTTCTAAATCCCTAACATTGCAAATCCAAGTCTTTCAAACTAGGGGGTCATTTGCATTTTAACTTAATGTTGTAAGACCTCATATCAATATAAGGATATGGAATTATATTTAACATGTATCTTGTTTGGTATAACGACTGTGAAATGACGAGTCTTCCCATCTTGGATTATTGTATATCAAGAGGTTGCTTTTCTTTGTAATGCAAACCTTATTGTAGATGCTTTTGTTTGAAAGGCAAACTTTAATTTGTCAGCTAAGCTACTTCATAGGGAATAAGGAATTAAGGAAGCAAACAGATATATTCTTTTTCATTCATTACGTTTAACGATCTGAAATCACTCGTTTAGACAACGAGTTCAGTCGTTAACGTAACGAGTCTAAACGTTAGCTTAATGACTGAACTTGTTGCGATTCAGCCAGCATTTAGACATATGAATATACTTTTCTCATTGTTAAGCACAGCTGTAGATGGCCTTGTCAATTTCTCTCTCACACTGATGCTGCATATGTTTTTATATGCATTGATATTGAAAATAATTTGGTTCACCCAAGGGCAAACCACTATAGTGTCCCACCTTTGCTCAAATGCATAGCTAGGGGGACCCTTTGGACCCCGAAATTTGGGGATGTGACCTACTCATCCCTAGCGCGCAATCACCCAATAAGAATGATATTCAGTGTAGATACGCCCAAAAAATTCTGAATCAATAGTGATGGTTAGATCTGGGTCATGGAGGACTCAAAACTTTGGGTATTTGATCTAGCACCATTTTAGATATCCAGAAATTGGGTCAAATAAATCCCTTTAGAGAGGTTTTTTCATGAGCTTTTGTGGTCGTGATCTATTAGCCCATGGGAGTGGGAAATGTTTTTCCTTTATATATATATATATATATATATATATATATATATAGTAGAGAGAGAGAGAGAGAGAGAGAGAGAGAGTAGTAGTAGTAGTTGGTAGTTAGGTAGTTACGTTTAACTTTAAACGTTTAACGTTTAGGTTTAGGTTAAGGTTAAGTTAAGT